>JBBPME010000273.1:0-29852 GCA_038090155.1 Rossbeevera pachydermis
CACCTCTTCTTACGGATCGATCTACGCGTGGTTTGCTGTCCTTATCCACCCAAGCCAGTGCATGCGCTTCTCGGTCACACGGTCTTGTACGTGGTAGCCATCCTCTCGCGTTGATGAGTATAAAAAAACTCTGCAAGAGAAATTAGGTGATACAGCTATTCAATGACCGTTTTCGTTACCACAACTAGGGAAACGAAGACACGCGCGCTATGCCAGAGAGCAACCACGACCCGAAATGTAGCATCCAGTGAGCGAAAATGGATCACAGCGCCCACCAGGGTCGTTCCTATGTCGCCAAGAACTACGAGTTCGAGCGCAACACGGAACAAGACCGAAGTACATACTAGGAAGGAGTTCCAGTAGGGAGACGAATACAGCCTTGGCCCATTCCGTTGAAGTCGGAGCTCTGTTTTCAAGACTTTCCTTTAGCGCAGATGCTGTCTGATTAATCGCTGTAATCTCATCCTGCGTCGTCTGTGTAAGCAGGTGAACGGTCTCCACCAAGTTGGCCATTGAAACCATGACATCGCCTTGGATAGCCTCCGCAAATTTTGCTTGAGCGAGGGAAACTTGGAACACTTTTGACGCATCTTCCATCAACCGTACAATTTGCACTCCAGACTGGAAGAAACTTATTGCAAATATTTAAAAGCGAACACTGCTCCTCACCTCTTGCATGGCGAGAAGGTCGTCCTCTAACAATCCCAGTCGACTCTCCAACTGAGCCTGTGGATTGCATCAATATCCGACGGGATATTGGCAAGAACGATTACAAACGGCCGCATTCGAGTTTCGGAGACCTTCATTTTTTATCAAGGCCAGTGCTGTGCTTAATTCAAACGTGATGGATGATTCGACACCACGGAGAAGTCCGAGGAGATGGTCGGAGTGCTGGATAAGTGGGTTACCGCGCGCAAGGGGTGTATCACTTGTTTGTGGTGATATAAAACGACGTACCTCGCGTCGCACATCGTCCAGTATGCTATCAAACTTTTGACAATCAGCCATGCATCACGTGGCAACGTTGTTGGCATGCATAAAAAAACTCTATATACTTTGGTCACCATTTCTCCATGATTTGCCCGATCGCGGTCCGCGATATTCTGGATCGCGTTCTGCACGTCTTGCAGAAGCTGGAACAAGTTAATATCCTGATTAGGATGTAGTTTGGGACTATACCGATTGCGAGTTGTTCAAGATCGCGATGGTTAACATGTCCGAGGCGTCCCTCATTCCATTGGACACGGAGCGAAAGTCCACTAGTATGTCATGCATACCCTAGTAGCGTGATGTTCGTCACCCAAATTCATCGCGACCGGGAGTTAGTTCCGTAAAGATAACGGTCTATTCGCACCTCGGCCATTTTGTCCCACTGCTGTTGTGTTGTCTTGGCGCCCTTCTCCCGCTCCAACAAGAACCGCAGGAAGATCGCCTTCTCTTCTGTGATGTTTCTATAAATATTCTTCGCGCTATCTGTTAGATGAGTCGCGTTTTTCATTTTTACTCATATGACGACGAGAACGGAGTGTATGAGGATGCCTTACCGATATCAATCCACCTTCTAAACGTAAAGCAAAGCTGGGCTGTGTGTGGCGGCAGTCACATCAGAAAAATATGTGCATCCTCTCCAAGCCAATACAATTATGTGTTTCAACGCACGGATTTCACGAAGGTAACCCGAATAGCTCGACCAGAACTGAGCGCTTCGAGAAAGGGCACTGCAGGTGCGATACGTCAAAATAAATTCCTCAGTGAGAACACTTTAGACTTACTCAACACATCGGGCTTGTTCCTGGGGATTCAATTCCGGCCAAGGCGCGCGATCAGAGCGGGCGTACATCGCGCACTCCATCGGTGGCAAATAATGTCGTGCAGTTGCGAGTTCACACATAGTCATGCCGATGGCAGCTTATATGCGCGTGTACGATGAGACAATATGAACGCAACCCGACATGAATGAATGCGAAGTACCCTGGATGCGCTCTTGTTCGTCCATCCGAGCTTCCTCGCAGCGGGCCTTGACCAAGGCGACCGCATCCTGAAAGCAGTCTGGTCTGTGCTCGTAGGACACGAGGGTATCTATATGTCACGATCAGTCGAGCACTCCTGCTGCGAACAAGCGGGGCACCTTTGTCCGATTCGTGCATCGAGAACAGATGCTCCATCCCTGGCTGTATGCGTTCAGTTTGACGCGTCCTTTGAGTCGAACGCGTCACGGAAGAAACAGGATCGAGAGAATCGAAAACCTCGCGGTGCTCCAGTTCTGCCGTTCGTCGTGTCTCGGAAGCGCCAACCCGCTCTTGCTGGTCTCCCAGCTGCATTTGATGGTTCCAGGACCAGGCCATCACTAGGCACCGGCCGACGTGATGATCGGCGACGAACGACAGGCCTAGGCCTAGGAAGACGATCATCAGATTATCGTACCTCATCTTTTCCGTCGCGCTGTCAGTCCTGGCAAGCCGAACCGCGGCGTTGCGTTGGCAGAAGAAATGGAACGGCGGCGGAACCGAACGGCCCGCATTTCGGGTTGTGCCGGATTTCCGACTGTGAAATGATGCGATAGAAGAACCGACTCCGTTTCTCTCGCGTCCGGCGCTGGCCGGTTCGGTTCAACAAAGCTCAGGTTACTATCATGATGCTTTTGAACAAGTCATGGATACAGCCGAGACAGGCAGTGCCGGATTAAAATTTAACGACGTGGGCGTACGGGCAAGGAAACATTTTTTGATGTGTGGCCAATCTAGCGATCAATAGCTTCCCTAACAGCAGGACGGCTAAGCAGTTAATCCGAATTTGAACAACGATGTGAGCATGAGGCTTAGCTGCTCGCCACCCAAAAACACGATAGTGGCCTGATCCGTGCAATCGCTAATCGGTTGCAAAAATGGTTCAGCGACAGAGAAGCCGCAGTCAGACGCGGCGTTGAAAGGAACGAACTAATCCGTCCATTTCATTATGCGACTAACCGCTAACCACGCTTACTACCAAAACGGTCGGGCGAAAGGCACAGGAAGTGATTGTGTTGGAACAAGGCGGCCCAAGTCATCATTACACATGGGGACAATCTGTCACGTCGCACAGGCCCCAAGAATTGCTCCCAATTCGAGAACAAAGACGTTGCCTGTTGATGAAACGGCTTGCTTACGTTCAGAGTTGCCGACGTGAGATGGCTATGCTCTTTTGCCAATTCCGTGATCTGAGTGTCTGGCGGCCCATAGCGGCCCGGGTGGTTGACGACCGACACCGTCGCGTTGCTTCCGTATCGAGACCCGCGAGAAGAAGAGAAGGTGTTTCTCGTATCAATTAGGGAATCATTGGGGGTCATCATGATAGACCTCAAGCGAGCGTCGACACAAACGTCTAGTCAAGATCCGTAGGAGTCCCGCCGTGTCCATTGTAGCCACCGGCCAGACCTGTCTCGGTAGAATATTCGTGCGGTCCCTCGAAGCATGTGCTCTCTCTTTCCGCTTGACAATCGTCCAAGCAGACGGCGACCTTCAACGTGCAACGCCATTTTTGATGTGCGCGTCACAGGCTTTTGAGATCTGGAACGAAAAGATAAAAAGAGGACAAAAATTTCTCGAGTGGCGTACTGTTTCAAATCGCGGGCCGTTGGGGGACGGATATTGTAAACAATATGACGACCGGTATGGACCGAACACCGTTGTATCAGCGAAAACTCAAACACGGACGAAAATCACCGAGTAACTCAGGCACCGTAAACGGACCCGACAGTTAACTGGAAAGTACTTGTGAACACTGGGAAGGGCTGAAATTCAGTAGATAGGGGTATACAAAGATGAACGTATGGGTTATGGCATGACATTCAAGTGTTTGTTTTTTTAATGGGCCATGTTCTCGACGACCACATTCATAGTATCAGGGACCGTCTTGGTCATACAGGTCCCACAGTGCTTCACTGCCCATGTATTCCCCACACTCGGCAACCAGTTGAAAGACCTGAATGGTGGACAAGCAGACGACCGGGTCCAATGCTTTCTGTCCGAGTCGCCGCTGACGGGTTTCGCCCTCGTGCTCGAATTTGTCGATATCCTGGAACACTGAGATCGTCGAACAGTCCAGCTTCTCATATCCGTCTTACCCTTGTCGAATGAAAGGCCGAAGCAAACATAGCGCCGCCATTCCGGGTCCTCGTACATCCTCCAGATATGAGCATTTCCCCCTTCTTGCTCTCGAGACACGTGCACCACGACCATTTGCGGCCGATGCATACACTTCAACTGAGATGATCGCCACGCTTCTGGGGTTCGGCGGCCGGAAACTGGGACGTATGCTTCCTGGCATTCACTACGCTCGCTCGCATAGATTCAAATCGTCAGTCGAGTTCTTGGGTCGATGCATATGTGGTGCCGACGCCAGTGATTTTGTATTGTTTCGACGGCCTTGCGAAGCTGCGGGTTGTCTTTCGTTGGAAATTCGTCCACCAAGTGTTCCGATTTCCACGGTTATCATGTCCCGTTCACCATCGGATGCGATTATTCGGAAACACGCACCTCAAGCCCACGATTTACTATGTCTTCTGAAGAAGGGATCGTTTATCACTGATCGTCCAGCCTTCTTCCTCGTCGAAATCGCGCATGTACGCTATAGGATCATTTCCGCAGACGCTCGGATTATGCGAGGACAATGATTTTCTGTGTCTTCACATATCCACATATAACGATGTTCGTTGTGAATACACGCACATCGATTAGGACCACCAGGCCGCTCGGGTAAAACTTTCGCGGGTGTCCTGAGCTCCATTTGGTGGACGCTCGCCGTGATATTTGACGTCCGGTGTCGTAGATCGCGTGGTCTCGGTGACAGACCATTTTTCTAACGAAGGCTTTTTTTCTTTTTTTTTCCTGTTACCTTTTTTTGAAACAGGGCGGAGTGGAATTCAAACCCAGTCGACGTGCTGCCAACGTTTAAACTTGACTGACTTCGGCATTTCGGGGGAGATCTCGTGGGCTCAATTATCATAATCGTCATCATCGTATGGGGGTGATGAATTGCATGGAGACGCGTCAAACTCGTTGCCTTCATGGCCGGATCAATCAAGTGGACATTTTTTTAGCACGTGTGGACCGCTACATGAAATTAAAACAAGGCGCCTTTCGTCTAATGATAACGGGCATTGCTGTAATGGTAGGTTATTACGACGCGGAATATAGGACTGAATGCGGGGGGTGATACACTGAGAAAGGAGAAAAAAGGGGGGGAATGGATCATTAAACGGAGCTGTCCGAGAGTCCATGAAAGGATACGTAAAATCGTTCTGCCAGGGCTGTGAATGGCTACACCAGAGATTACGGATAGGGACGATGGAAATGAAGATAAAGACAGAAGGACGCAAGAAAGAAAAATACATTGAGCGCTCAGCGACGATCTTCGTTCCGGGCTTTTCGGACGCTGAGCGCGCCGGCGGCTAATTTCTGTTCCCAAAGCATGTGGCCTTCCCCCTCGAGCCATTCCCCCGTGACGGCATCTCTCTCAAAGTCTCCGTCCCGGTAATTGTAGCGTTGTTGTAAAAGACGTAGGAGGGGATTTCGCAATGCAGGGTCCATGCGGACGGTTTCCCCAGGATGATAACTGCCCACACCATGGCGCGATAGACTCTCTTCGAAAAGTGCCTCTTCGTAGGTGCACCCGCAATTCAGACATCCTGGTGGTGCCATCCGCGGCGGATACGCGCGGCGCTCGCGTCGCGAATCATGCCACGAACAAAGAGCATTTCCGGCACGATTAAGGGAACAGAAGAGCCGTGCGCGCGCGTCGCTACGCGCCTTCCATGACATCTGCATGGACGGGGGTGCGGGTGTGCTGGGCGCGGGGAGTGGGGCAAGGGAGGTGCCATTTTTGCCGGATGGGTGATGGCTCATGGAAGATTCTGTAGGGCTGGACCGTGCAAGTTCACTCTCGAGTTCTTTGATACGGAGGCGACTATGATCATTGACAAGTTCCAGCTCGCGCACCTTCTTGCGGAGGATCTTGATCTCGTCTTCCAATGAGTCCTGGGCGGCGTGTGAGGGTGTTGCACATGGTCGAGGGCTATGACCTGGGACGAGGTGATGTGGGTATGCGAGATCGGATTGCGCCGACGTCTGCCGCTGATGTATCGCCGAAGGGCGATACGGATGGAAGGAGTGGTGCGGGGTGGGATTCCTCAGTTGGGGTGGAAAGTCTAGCTCGCCGACGGCGCCGGATAGGCTGGAGGTGGCATTCATGCTAGAGAGGTAGGCTGGGAGGGGGTATGGAGAAGGCATGGGGCGATATTCGTCCATCTGTCCGGGACGGGGTTGCATCTCCAAGTCAATTTGTACGGGGTAGCATTGCTAGGTCCATCACTTGTTGATGTGCACCTGGCATCAACCCAGCGATGGTTGCGCACAGCCTGACTAGCCGAGACACGAGGCGACACAAGATCGTACACGTCACACAGCCGTTTCGGAATCAGAAACGTTACATATACTGCGCTGCCGTGGATCGCGGAAGACGAGTGCGGCGATCCGGGCTGATCAGACGACGGTGTTCGATATACGTGACCATGGTGAAATTGAGCAACTAGGCTTGTTACGTACTCAGTGGTCGCCAGGTCAAGTCTCCGTGGCAATAAGTGCCGCACCCGCCCACCTGACCCCCAAATCATGGCCCGACTCTCGCCAGGCCAATCATCTGCCCAAGATTCCATCGTCAGCTTCAAATCTATAGATAGACATCAGAAACAGGAACTCCGGGGCTAAGCTGCCTCGGGGACGTCGTGTATTAGTGAAACGTGCGTATCCAATCAACGCATTTCTCTCGCGACCATACATCTTGGACACCGCGGAAACGTGGAGTCATGCATTTTTTCCCAAAGGTTTTGTTGTTATCATCGCTCCGACGTGGTATTCAAATGAATGTCTCGCCAAGGCTTTCCTTTGATGAGGGTGCTATTCCACCATGGGGTCATTATCCTTCTGCTGTCGCGTCTCGGGAAGGGACGGAGGACGAACCTAGAAATATCTGGTATCTCGATCTCACCTGTCTTCGCGTCTATGGAAATGTACCTAGTGATCTCTACAGCGGGCTGGCCAGGACACCTGGCACCGCTGTCGTTGAGTGCGTTCGAGACTCGAAGACAGAAGGCGAACCAACATTCGGAGGATACGTGAGAAGGGGAAGCAGTGTGTACGGGTTTCTCCATTCGAGACCTTCTCAGGCTCGCAAGAATACTGGACTGTGCGGTCCCCCACACAATCGGTGGTGTGTGACGATCCGTATTCGAGGATACACATACCTATCTCAAGTAACTGGCATTTGTAGTCAGCTTCCGAGATGCTATCTCGGCCATTATTGGACGTGAGCTGCATATATTCTGTCCAGCACCGGTATGTCGCTCGATAAGTTGATGGGGGCGTGGGCGGTAGTAAGCACAGTCGCAACAGTCGCACAGCAGACTCCCAAGCGCACGGATGATGTTCCCACGCAAGCCACGTGGGTTGAGCAATAAAAAGTGGCGTCGAACTCGCTGAGATTTTACCTGCTTTTCTTCATCTTCCCTCACTATCTCCCTCCAAACCCCCTCCAAACATGGTCTACAAAGTTGCAGGTATGTCTAGGGCTCCATCGACGATGACACAGTTACCATCTGACATCTCCTCTTAGATATTTCCCTTGCCGCCTTTGGTCGCAAGGAGATTGAGATCGCAGAGGTTGGCCCTAATCACCCTATCGCGATGGCACTCTTTTACGTAGTTTATAGCATGAAATGCCAGGGCTTATGTATATGCGAACTAAGGTGATCGATCACGAGCATCATATGTCATTCAGGAGCGCTCATTGCCTTATCTAGTACGGCGCCTCGAAGCCATTGGCTGGCGCTCGCATCGCGGGATGTCTCCACATGTATGATCCAACAAGCTCTTTGATTCGTTCTTGATTTCAGACCGCTCGTGATTTAGGACGATCCAAACGGCTGTCTTGATCGAAACCTTGACTGCTTTGGGTGCCGAGGTCACCTGGTCGTCTTGCGTGAGTTTCTGGATAGATCGTGATCGTTCGCTCATTGATGATTTATTTAGAACATTTTCTCTACTCAAGATCACGCTGCCTCTGCGTGAGCATGAACACCATCATTGTATTTTACAGCATGTAACTGGTTTTTTCTAGCATCGCCGCCACTGGTGTGCCCGTTTATGCCTGGAAGGGCGAGACAGACGAAGAGTATACTTGGTGCATTGAACAGACTCTTTCTGCTTTCCCTGGTGGCAAGAGTCTGAACATGATCTTGGATGACGGTGGTGATCTCACTACCCTCGTTCACGAGAAATATCCCCAGTATTTGGCAGGCAAGCTACTCAGCAATTTGATCGGACAACGGAACTGACAAGCTACGCAGATATTCGAGGTCTTTCTGAGGAGACCACCACCGGTGTCCATCATCTTTACAAGGCCTTCCGTGAGGGCAGGCTCAAGGTTCCCGCTATCAACGTTAACGACTCCGTCACGAAATCAAAGTTCGACAATTACTATGGATGTCGTGAATCTCTCGTCGATGGTATCAAGCGGGCCACAGATGTCATGCTGGCTGGCAAAGTTGCTGTCGTTGCTGGCTTCGGTGACGTTGGCAAGGGTGTAGGTGTTTCTCGTTGTATGGCGTAAGTTGTACATTCTGATTGGTTGTCAGTGTGCCGAGTCGCTTCGCTCCTACGGTGCTCGTGTACTGGTTACGGAGATCGATCCCATCAACGCTCTGCAGGCTGCGATGGCGGGTTATGAAGTCACCACCATGGAGGACGCTGCCCCTCGATCCAACATTTTCGTGACCACCACCGGTAACCGTGACATCATCACTTCGAAGCACTTTTTGGCAATGCCTGACGACGCCATCGTCAGCAAGTATGTGGTTTCATGCTGCTAGCGTCGGAATAGATTACTGAGGATTCTCATAGCATTGGTCACTTTGATGTTGAAATCGATGTTGCATGGCTCAAGGCGAATGCAAAGATTGCTGTGAACGTCAAGCCTCAAGTGGATCGCTTTACGATGGCCTCGGGCCGCCACATCATCCTCCTTGCCGAGGGTCGCCTGGTCAACCTGGGGTGGGTTATTGGCGGCATCTGGAGGTGCCTGTGCTTACATGATATTTATAGCTGTGCCACTGGACACCCGTCATTCGTGATGTCTTGCTCGTTCGCTAACCAAGTGTTGGCTCAGATTGCGCTGTGGACGAACCCTGGGAAATTCGCTGTCGGAGTGCATATCCTGCCGAAGGAGTTGGATGAGGAGGTTGCGCGTGCTCACCTCGAGCAGCTGAACGTGAAGCTGACCACGCTCTCGCCGGAGCAATCCAAGTACCTCGACATCCCCGTCCAGGGCCCATACAAGGCCGCACACTACAGGTACTAAACGAACGGGATCTTGTATGGTGGCCTCAACGTGCCCTCGCTGATATGAGAGGAACGGGACCTTCAACGTCCTAGGGTTTGGATGAAGGTTCTTGGGCGCTCTTTGTGAAGCGGAGGAGGGGAGATTACGTCCTGGTCGTCAGGTTGCCAGCTACGGGCCTCAACGTGCCCATGAGAGCTTTACTTGTTCGTACTTGGAGATATAATCGATGACATCTTTACACTGTGACGGAACCGAGAAAGCCGTGTGAATAAAAAAAATCTATCGGGGCCAAGATCTATTAGAGGAGGTTGATTATATAATAAATTACTGGGGAGGGGACGGACGCCGGGTGAACTGACGGTGTGTTCTAAATGGCCTCGTCCGAGCGCATCCCAAACGAGTCCTACGCTCAACGCGCCAAAAAGGCGAGCACGTCCTCCTCGACACCCAGAACGACATTCCAAAAACAATCCTCATCCAATGCTACCTCGTCCTCCTTAAAGCCCCCACAGCTCAACGTCTGGGCCGAGCGCATCAGCCAACAGAAGGCCACCACTGTCCCCCAGCCCCCTCAGATGCCCCGTCAGCGCACGACTTCCTCCCCCCAGCCCCCCAGCGATGACGCGATCCTGCCTCGATCACCGCCACCAGAGCTCTCCACACAGCTCGCCATCCTCGACCGCCAGGACGAGCACGATCCGTTCGTCGTGCGCGTCCCCCCTCATCTCTCCCGCCAGTCCTCCTCCGGAACGAATCCCGTCCCCGCCGCAGATCCCGCCATGTGGCCGCACCTCTCAAGCGCCGACTCACCTCAGCCCACGTCGACGGCCAACGACTCGCCCTTGGTCTCTGCCCTACCGTCCAGACAGAGTACGTGTTTGCACTTGTTTGCCCTCTCCCCTTACCCGCCTCACCGTCTGCCACGATGTAGACAGTGCTGCTTCCTTTCCCCACATCGCCCACTCTCCGTCAGCCAGCTCCGTCCACCTCTCTCGCGTGCACAGCTCTTTCTCCCACCATTCCCGCTCAGCCTCTCAGTCACGTGTGCAGAGCAGATCAGGCAGCTCCGCCTCCAGTCCCCGTCTCCAGTTCCGTTCCCGCCCCTTACCCCAGGACGACCCTATTCCCCCGTCTCCTAGGTCGGATCACCATCTCCGAAGATCCTCTAACAAACAATCACTCGATCCTTCATTTCCGACTGATTCCGCACCTCCCACCGCAGATCCACCCTACTATCCACGTCCCCCTGTCCCCCCTTTGCTAGACATGCCTCCCTGCTTTCCACACAACTTCGTTCCTCATCACGCCCTCCCTCCCCAGTTCCCCCAAGCCCACGTTCCAGGTCAGACGTCTCCCCCCTACATTCCCCATTCTGGTCAAGGCACACCTCCTTATTCCCACTATCCGCCCTATCCCGCCTACATGTACCCCCATCCCTCTGTATTCTGGCACGATGTCCCTCCTCGCGCTCACTTCCAAAGTATTAATAACACAGCAACCCCGCCAGATCCCTTCAATGCTACCGAACATCTCGGCTCCATGCCCCCTACCAAAGACTCGGCCCAGGCTCAGGACACCTCCCAGCCAAGGACCTCTAAAGGCGTCGTTTTCGGAACGATCGATCTGCCAGAGTTTCAAGACCACTCGGGTGCTCCTACGAGCGATCAAAAACCTGTCGATGCTGCCGTTGAACATGCAACCGAGCAGTTCGCCACTTTCTCCATCGGAATCACCGCAAACGAACTTGGGCCATCGCGATTTGCGAGCCGCAAGTCATCGGTTCGATCTCTCCCTAAATTGGTTACCCCTCAACCTCTTCCCAACAATGCCCCTTTGCAGAGCGTAAATGGGATCAAGAAACCAGTCAAATGGGAATTCGGTACGACGCTTAACGAGGATCTCGATGACCCACTACCCTCGCCATCACCCTCGCGGTCTTCGCAACCTCCGTCGATCCAGCAGAGCGAATCCAGTGCAGAGGTTGTTGAGGATCAACCTGAACAAGTTGTCATTACGCCCTCAGAGGACGTATCCCGATCCACTTATTCGGTATCCAAATCGGATACCGAATCATCTACGAGCGATGTCTGGGTGGTCAAGGATTATGGTTATGGGTTCGGCGACCACAGTGGCAGTGGAAATGCACCTAACGTTGTCCGCTGGGAAATGCGCGAGCGCGAAAAGCAACGGGTACAGGAGCGCTATCGGGAACGGGAAATTCTGGACCAGCCACATGATCGGGCCTGGGTACCCCAACGACAGCATGGATGGCGGCTTGAGAACGACGCTGATGATAGGAGAGAAGGTTGGGAGCAGCAGGTCCAAAACGATGTTCTGAGGCATGGCCGGCCAAGACGTGGCTCATTCCCTGGCTATGGTCACGATCGAGGTGGGTTTGCTGTTCGACGAGGACGGGGTTTCGGAGGGCGCTTTAATGGTGGTCGCGCGAGGGGTAGTTTCTTCCATCATCAGCGGTTTGGGTCATACCCATATGGGCCACCACCGCCGCCGACATTCGAACTTCCATCAAGGATAGACTTGGTCAATGGATATGGTCATCCTCCCTATGTCCCACCAGAAGTTGAACCATATGAGGTCATTGCCCCTCAGTCGGCCATATCGTTCACACCCACCACTTATTCGGTTGATGCAATGCGGAATTGTTTGTTGGCTCAGCTGGAATATTATCTGAGCCCACAGAATATGGCCCAAGACCTTTACCTCCGGCAGAGGGTGAGTCCCTCGCCATGTTCTATTCAAAGTGCCCTCGGTTGACGTGTTATTTGTCTCTTGCAGATGGACGACGAGGGCTGGATCCCGATCTCACTATTAGCGTCATTCAAGCGAGTGCAGCAACTGCACACAGACGGCGAAGTCGTCAAGGGGATTTTGAGTCAGTCCAGGTTGGTCGAGGTGAGCGGGGATTGGGTAAGAATGGGTGGGAGGCAATGGGAAGTGTTCGTGTTGCCTAACGCACCCAAGAGCACGGCGAAGGGGGTCGACCATGGTCAAGGGCACAGCGGGCCAGGCCCTTACAGCCACAATGGGGATGCACATGAGATGCTCGGCGAGGTGGAGGGCGAGCATGGAGAAATAGAGGGCGACTATGATGGCGAGGACTGTGAGCTGGATGAAGAAGAAGACGATGTTGAATTTGTGATTGGGGAAGAGGCGGAAGGACGATGGATGCCCGCACCGGAACGCAAGCCGTAATCATGCCCGTTCATGAAGTGCCCCTACCCCCAATGGGGACTTTTTTTGCTTGGGACCTTGCCCTACAGTCTAGGTTATTGTGCCGATTCTTTCTTTCTCAAGTCGGAAGAAACGCATTTCGACGTCGCATCGACGGAAACTCGTACGATGCGGCGACGAAATGTACTTCAAATTTCGTGTATATACCCACGATGCTCTCCATGTCCCCTCCTACCTCCTACCTCTTATCTCTTTCGTTTTTGCTCTACATCTCAACCTCGTCGATTTCGTCTGTTAACATACTCATACACACTCACAAGTCCGCACACATGTACATGCAGTCTTCTTTTCATTCATCTTTGCCGTTCTTCTTTTATGGTTTGCTATCAGCTTGTCACATCTATGCTCGGTTTTTCCCCCTTTATCCACATGAATGTCATCCTGAGGTGAACACATGACGAGGGGAACGTGGGTAAGTGGAACGAGAATCGAGTGCTCTTTGCGATCGCGATAAGAGCCCTTCTGCTAACTTTAGAATAGAGGGAACCAAGTCTAAGGAATGCATGTGAGAATGCTCGAGAGCTATGTTATCAACAGGGGTATTTGGCGGAAAAAAGGATGCATGAATGGCGAACTGTTCTCCAAGGGATCGGTGCGTTGTGCTCCCGACAATCGATATGCTTGCTGTATAACAATTTTGTACCCTGTGGGACTCCAGAGGGAAGTCGTCTGGATGAGTGAGGTCGTATTCTCGGCAAGTCTTGCAAATGTCCAGCTTATTGGACCGTTTGCGCCGTCGATTTTTGGTCTCTTCGTGCGTAATGCGTATCTGTTTCGACGCGCAGCGCCTTTGCAACTCTGAGTCGAATCGCAAATTCAGGTTCTTGACGTTGTAACCAGTGACGGCTGCAAAAAGACATCTCAGAGCGAGGCTAAGCGCCTTCAAGACATCTAATATCACTGAACCCGGTGGAGATTGGTCGCTGCTCGATGCTGCGCTGAATTTTGCGAGTGGTAGGGGGTCCAGTAAAGCTTAAACGTGAGATGGGAAGAAAGATAAAGAGAGCCAATAGTATCCGACAGAGCCTGAAGTCAATCTGCCGCAGCGAGGGGCTGGACACACTGTCACCAGACTGTCAAACCTAGCAGTGACTGCTCGCGGTCGTGGCCTTGGCGTGATAACGCGTGTGCGAGTGAGGTGTCATCTCCGGGCGTTTATAGTAAGGCCTTCCGAGCCCTCGATAATTTTTCCTCCGGGTCTGTGTATGCATGCTTACGCCACCGAGGGGGATTGCCATGGGCTTATGGCGTGAGGGTTTCACAAGCTGACTGCGAATCGCTGAGAACACCCGGATCGCAGAGGTGAGAAGCAGTTTCTAAGCTGTCCGTACGTGCGTCATATATATGTGACGTGTCGAGTCGCCGGGGAGTCGTTACAGAGTTTTTTTTTCTTTCTTTTAAAAAAAAAAGCACTGAACGACGTCGAAACTCAAGTCACACCGGGACTCGAACCGGACCGGAGGCCCCTGGAAATCCCAGGCTCTGCTATTCGTGTCGCAGAGCGCTCTCAGGCTCACCCTACTCAGTCTCCGGATCGCTATCGACGCTTTCACGACTGTCGACGGATGTCATACAACTGTGCCTGGTCATCCAATGTCTCGAGTTCGTATGTATCCTTTTTTTTTCTTCTTCACCGACGACACTATCAGGATGAAACAGGAACTAGTATTTTGGTCGCACTCGCACTTCACGTTGCGTTTCGGGGTACAACTTCGACCGAGCTACAAAATTTATCACCCGAATACTGGCGCATACCCATTTTGCACCCGAGGAATTCTTGCCCAAGCAACATTATGATCGGTAACTTTATTTCTTTTTTCTTTGATCTGTGAAGTTCATGGTGGGATTCCGTCTGTAGGCGCATGACACCCGTGGCAACTAGACTATCGACCTTATTTGGGTTCTAACTGCCATGGAGGTATGATGTAGGGGGTTGGTCTGGCTCTAGTCGCCTCTCGTTCCCATCCGCGCTATAAGCGATGATTGTCAATTTACACAAAAGCAGCTCCAAAGAGAGCCAGCTCATACATAAGCCCTACGGACTCCGGGGCGCGAAGCATATACTTCTTGTCCTTGTGTCTCACGTAACGCGCTCGTACGCCCCATAAGTCCTTGCCTACACACCCCTCATCCCCTTATCGGCTTCTGTCGTTACCTGACAACTCAGTCATTCATCATGACGGCGGTGCAGAACGTACAACTCGGCGATGGTCGCGACACTTTACCGTCCATCAAGACGGAGGAGGATTCGCTGAAGAAGGAAAACGTTTCGTCTGATTTCGAAGAGGTCTTCGACGCGGTGACGTACTATAGGGAGTCTGCAGGACGTCTCATCGTCGACCCACAGTAATTTTTTTTTCTGTCCACACCGGTGTGTTCATGCTAACACGAATGCTTTCAGACTGGCCAAGGTCGAGTTTGGAGAGGCGGTAACAGCAAGGCTCAAGCTCACCCAAGACGGTTCGATGGTGCTTTGGCCACAGCCGAGCGATGATCCAAATGACCCGCAGAATGTGCGTATGTGTTGGCGTTTGTGGTGGGTTGAACGGAGACGCTTACAGTCATCGTTGTGACGTGTTAGTGGAGCGATCGGCGTAAGACCTTGCATCTCATCATTATTACAATGGCTGCTTTCGTTCCTGACTTTGACTCTGGCATTGGTGAGTGGTCGTTTCTGTTTGCTTATATGAGATGCATTTGTGTTGACCTGTCGGCGTATCGAATAGGTATTGCTGCGATCTTTGGATTGGCCCAACAGTATGATACGACGACGGGAGTTATCAACGACTTGACATCCAAGTGAGCTGAACGTTTGGTTCTGTCGAACGTGAATAGATCGTTTATTGACGGGCTCACGCAGCTGGAGCCTTTTTCTTCTTGGTAATTCGCCCAGATGCATACATGACATATTCTGACACACATTTGGGTCCCAAGGCTGGGGAGGAATTTTTTGGGTGATGTTGATGCGACGCTTTGGACGGTTGCCAGTATTGTTCTGGACTCAGCTACTAGCCCTTGGGTTTTTGATTGGCGCAACGTTTGCTCCAAATTTGGCAACGTTCACTGGTACGCATCCTTTCGTCGTGTTCTTGGTGACATGGTGACACAGAATGCACGTTCTAGCGATGCGCTGTCTTACTGCATTTTTTGGGTACGGTGTTTATCTTCGTTGGCCGAACTACATAACTGAGGCTGTTTCTAGGACATGTCCCCAGTGCACTGTATGCCTCTACATTTGATCCATGTTCGAATTTGCATGTGACGGTGCGATGATAATTTGAACAGGGTCTCTTCGTAGTCACGGACATGTATCCGTTTCACCTTCAAGCGAGGAAGCTCAACGTGTGGACGTCAGGATTTCTAATGTACGTTTCTTACCGTTCCTTCTTATGATTACAGGATATCTTAGCCCCATGATAGTTCGCCATTCATTTCGCCGTTCCTTTTCGGTTTTCTCATCGCAAGAACAAGGTAAGTTCTTTGATGATGTCTAAGGGATGCAGGCGCTAATCATTGCGCAGTTGGAGATGGAGTTATGGCATAGGCTGCATATATAGCATTATCGTCCTTGCGCTTATTGTCTTCTTCATGGATGAGACGTAGGGCAACGTTATTGATCCGATCTCATTGGATGCTGACTAGGCAATAGGATATACGATAGAGGGAAAAACCGACCTCTACTTCGTACATCGTCGGGCTGGCGCTATCGCCTCGAGACGTTAGTTGGGGTGACTGGAAGCCGGCTTGCAAGATACAGGGATTCGTGGTGGGAGGCCTGTACGGCCAGCTTGTGTGTAGCTTGGCGACCGCAGTTTTTGTTTGTGGTCTTGTTCGAGGTGGGTCATACGTGGGTAAATTGTTCGTGTACTCAACCCATCTTCGTGCCTAGATGGCTGTATTTGGATTCGGCATTGGATTGAACGTGAGTGGTTGGGCGTCCGTAATGTCCGCATTTTAACATGTACTAGGTGACCAACGTTGTGTTCCTTGGCACGCCAGCACCGATTGGATTTGGGTACAGTCCGGACATTACCTCCGGGTCCTATGCCACTCCGATGGTCGGTTCTCGCATGTGCATCGTCAAGAATTATCATGTTAACAATTTCGCCAGATTGCAGTTGTGATTGGTGAATTGATTGGTCGGTTTGCAAATGACTGGATCATGAGATTCAGTATTCGGAGGAACCAAGGCGTCTTCGTAGCCGAGAACCGATTATGGTGGGTGTACATGAATGATGTGTACCGCTACAACTCACGATTGGACGCTAGGATATGTTACATCGGGATGCCGTTGTTCCTGTGCGGGTTTTTAGTTCTCGGGGCAGGAATCCAACATTTAAATATGGGCGCCGTGATAATGGGATGGGGGATTGCGGAGGTGTCGATAATGATCATTACCGTTGTGATCTGTGAGTGTGTTCAATCAATGGTCGGCTGGATGGGCTATTGACCATGTTGTAAGATGCGTATTGCAACGACTGTTTCCCAAAGCACCAGGTGAGTCACTCTGCCTACGACTCTGGCACACCGACTCGGTCGCTGATCTACGTCGCTTTACCCAGGGAGAAACCAGCGCGCTGATAAATTTCGCACGTACGCTTGGTGGTAAGCACACGATTTTTATTAGTATCTGAGTCATTTTCGAGGAAACGCACGCAGGATTTAGCGTGGCATACTTTCAAGTTCCGTGGGCGACCAAGTCGGGCGCATTGACGGTGATGGGCGTCGAGGCAGCGTGCGTTCGCTTCCGTTTCTCCCGTCCTTGTGCTGATATGTGAGATACAGGGTCACGTTCGGGCTGTTCTTGATCGCAGTACCTTTGGTGCAGATAAAGGGACCCTACTTCCGAGTATGTCCATGTCGTTTTGGCTTGGGTTCGATGGACTGACATGATCCTGGTGGTCACAGCAACGTTTTGCGATATGATATAGTATACGGAGCAATTTAATCGGGTCTACCATAAACTCGGCCGAACATATAAAATGTAGATACATAATCTAGTCTGTTCATGGCACGATTCGATGTCCATTGCGAGATCAAAGTAGTGGATTACATCATAACCCAACCGGCTCAAGTTAGCCATCGCCCTTTTTGCGTACAGTGTGCGTTTACCTGCATGTCCTTTCTGGCTTCAACATAAGGCATCGATTTCATGTTCCCCTTCGCCTCGTGTCGTTGCGGTTCCGCACGTTGAGGTAATAATGGGAGAAGGTCTTTGCCAACGGCACCAGTGGTTCGCGATTGGCGGCAATTATGTAAGTGAGGCACGAAAAGAATGTGTGGCTAAGTGAGGCACGAATAAATTAGCCACACATTCTTTGCTTTGAACCATACTAATCATGTTTTCGCTCACTATAGCCTCTCTTTTACTGATTTCTGCTTCGGCGGCTGTCAAAGCCTCACCATGTGTCGCTTTTGACGTCAACTGGAACTTACTCGCATTCGGCCTCGATGGTAAAGACTGGTTTGCTGGTGCGCAAAGCACTTGGTCTGGAAGTGGGTACATGAGTACTTGTGAAACCTTCCTATTTGACCCTTTTTTGCAGGTGGACAAGCTACGGATATTACCACCAGTGGACGCCCGTAGGGACCCACCATACTCGCACACAGTGCTCAACTGACCAGCCTTTTAGGTCTTTTGATGGTACCAACACCACATGCTACCTTTCCCAGGTTTGCACACCTATGATACCGTGTGTTTCGTCTCTTCTAAATGACCTCCCCAGTATGCCAATGCTATCTACGTTCTCAACGGCGACGCCAAAAATCCGTCCTCCCTTTATATTTATGATGCTGCTGCCAAATCATGGTCCACCCAAGCTGTCACACTTGGTACCTTTGACATTAGTTCCTTCGACGCCATTCTGGACCACGACACTAACGTGTTCTGTGATTTTCCTTTTCATTGTCCCGTCCTCCGAGAGACTGACATGAGGCGGTTTTAGATGCGTTATCCCAAGGGAATCTATTTTCTCTGGATATGGGTTCGCTCAAGTCAGCCAACAGCACACCAATTGCGTGGACCGACGATGAGCAGTCCCCGTATCCGTCTAGCTACCAGTCCGTAATGGCCCTGGCACAGAACCACATTCATTTCCTCGACGTCCCTGGCGTCATTGCGGGATCTGCGGACATATTTGTCATTCATTGTACGTGTCGTTGTATCTGCCGTAATGTTCTAATCTCACTCATGAGGATAGACTCATACTTCCAGCCATTGGCTCAGGCTTATCCTCTCGCGAACGGAGACTCATTCCCTGCCGCTTATGGACAGGCGACATCATTCTTCCAAGAAAACGGAGTATGCTTTGCATTCTGAACCTGCGTTAGGCCAATTGAGCTTTGTTCTAGGTTCAGCAAGAGTTTGCTTTCATACCCGAAGACTCTTCCGCAGTCTACGTCATTAATGTGGAGGTAGAGCATTCATCACAGACCTTGACACCTTGTTACTTAAAGAACATGGTTGTCAGACCAACACTACGCAGAAGCTTGCAGGCCCGACAGTCAAGGACTCCAGGGCTACTTACTTTGCCAGCACTGACTCTCTCGTCCAACTCTCTAGCAACGGCACTGTCTCTTTCCTTCCCTACCAGGAGAACAGCACCTCGACCAACGCGGCGGCTTCATGGTCGATCGTAAAATCACTTGCTTCTGCCGCGCCTCCCTCCTCCACTACCGCGTCTCCTTCAGGCACACAAAGTGGCCAGGGTAGCAGCTCGACAAGAAAGAGCACTGGGTCGACCAGTGGAGCAATTTCTGGAAGTCCAGTTCATGCCGGACTTGTTCTTGCTGCCATGCTTGGAGCGATGGCATACCTCGTTTGACGTGGAGCCTGAGATGAACTACGCACTTTTGGCCCAATGCATCTTTCAGTCATGTATGGCACTGACACTTTGCATATGACGGACTAGTTTTACCCCTTGTTTGTTTTCAATACGTGCCGACGAGTTGGTTTTCGTCGTTTGCTTAATGTATTTGCGATTGGTGGTGGACCTACCAGTCTACTATGCGTCCTTCTCCAAGGAGAGAACCCAAAAAGCCTGTACTGATGTGACCAATAAGTAGAGGGAGAACTGAATGAATACCAGGGTCGTGTCGATGATTTTGCCGAGCCGAATATCTCTGAAATTCCCCCGCTCCAGTCAGCTTTCCCATCTTCCACCGCTCATCACCCATTAAGACGGCATGTCCGTAAAGGAGACCTTCGCGCTATCCTCTCTCTCTCTTGGCTCCGACGACTGGGACCGCTCCGAGGGCGACATCAATCCCTCGAGCATCACGAACCGTCGCGCATTGAACACGACGCCACGCAACTCAATCGTTTTCCCGCGAGATGGCGTAGAGGACACGCCCGGCCGCAACAGCAGTTGCCCCGGAGGCAAAGGCAAGGTTGGGAGATCGCTGAGCGAACTGATGCGGTTGCATGCCGAAAAAGGGACGGATGTGAGTTTCAGCGTGGAGGAAGCATCGCGGGTGGCAGATTTGCTGAAACAGTGGGTGAGTAGCTTCGATTCTTCTTCTTTTTTGTCCTTGTCAGACGTCGTGCAGATAAATTCGGGCACGTCCCCTTACGAGGATGACGACGACTTTTTCTCGTCTTCTCAAGACGACACGTCGTTGAGGTTGAAACGATTGTCGAGACCGCCAATGGATGTAATCGGAAGACCGCGCGGTCAGAGCGAAGGCATGACTATGCGGTCATCAAACCCAAGTCTTGAATCGAGCTCATGACGGCGGTCGTCGCTGTACGGCCGTTTGCCCTCGTCCAGCTCCCCCCCTTTTTTCCCCACTCGCCTGTTCGCTTTCCACGTCATGCTTTTTTAGAGGATGTTTTGAAGATTTTTTCACGAGCCGTGCTTACGACCCATTACGATGATCACGACCAGTTTAGCTTATCTTTATTCCCAACAATCTACTCACACTCTGGAACAATGCATCTAATGAATCATCGTTGGCGATGCATCAAAGCTATGTATGGGCAGCGTCACACCTTGACCGGCAACCTAACAAATCATCATTCTCCACGTCGTCAATTGAACAGGAAGTTCGACTTGTTGTCCATCTCCACCACTTCAAGTTGGTGTTTCCGCCTCTCCGTTGCTCAACTCCAGGTTTAAATCTACCTTGGTTGTTTTTTTAATGATCCAATTTGCTACATATGATACGCCGTTCCCACCGGCCAGGTCCGCGTCGGCACCGAGGGAATCCCGGTCTTGTTGCCAATTCTGTATTCCCTTTACTTGGATATCACGCACTGGCGACTTGCTAGGGGACCAAGATTAATCAGATTTGAGAAGTTGAATTATTTTATTTCTTGCTTTGATGAGACTCTACCCGGGCCAAGTATGAACGTTGTGAACGGCCGCATTAACCCATATATAACACTCTATGTTGTCTTATCTTGTGCGCCTCCGTATGCTGACTCATGTCCTTTCCTACCGAATCTTCCTCGGCCGGTTCAGTGACAGAGCCTCTCCTGCAGTCGCACTCGCGTTTCACAGCGAAGACATTTGCAGAGAGTCAAGAAGACGTCGAAAATGGTTCGTGATCAAAAGAGATGTTTCGAAGCTCGTGACGTGGGCTGAGAAATCCTTACTAGTGGACTCTAGATCGCTTGTTGACATTGTGCCGGACAACAGACGTCAGCTAGGTGAGTGAACTAAGGTCCTCATGCGCAGGATGGGCATTTATGCGTCGATCCCCAGGGTTGCTCAGCGCAGTATTCCTCATCTTTAACAGGGTAATTGGAACTGGGTATGTTCTCTTTCGTGGGGTGGTGGGAGATGTGCTGACGGTGTTATCTCAGCGTGTTTGTAACACCTGGCATCATCTTGAGTTCATCAGGGAGTGTCGGGATGAGCTTCATCATGTGGATTATGGGTGCTTTGGTCGCTGCCGCAGGAACTGTTGTGTTCGTCGAGTTCGGGACGGTAAGACTCACTCTAGGCCTCGCTATCACTGATTTTTCTCAATAACATCATTATAGGGTCTTCCTCAGAATGGCGCGGAGAAAATTTACCTGGAGTATATCTTTCGACGCCCTGCGTTCATGATTACTTGTGTTTACGCGGTGTACACCCTGTCCATTGTGAGCATCGTCCCCATGTCAGTCTCATTCTGCACTTTCATAACTGGCCTGGTTCTAATCTAGGGTTGGATGGCTGCGGGGAGCATAGCTTTTGGAGAATGTAATCATTCAAAATGTCATGGTCATGGAATACTGATGTCCCTATCAGACGCTCTCCAGGCCTTGGCTTACGAACGGACACCGACAAATGTTCATATTACCGCATTCCTAAGCCAGACGTTCTGTTTGGTTGTCCATGGGGTGTTCCTCAAGTTTGGTCTTGGGCTTCAGAATATCCTTGGTGTATTCAAGATGGTGATCGTGGTGCTCATTTCTGCGTCAGGTTTCTTGAGCTTGATTGGTGCACCTGGATTCGCGGTCGGGACGGAGTACGATCAGCCCAACAATTACACCTGGAAAACATTTTGGGAAGGTCCTGATGTTGGAATCAACTCATTTGCAATTGGGATGTATACCGTCATCTGGTGAGTAGGATACTCGTGACTTTGGAATGCTACAGCCAGATTCTACAATGTAGGTCCTACAATGGGTATTCGAACGCCAACTATGCATTATCTGAAGTTCGAGACCCAGTCAGGACAATCAAGCTTGCAGCACCACTGGCGATGTGTTTTGTGGCTTCCACATTTCTATTCGTGAACGTCGCTTACTTTGCAGTTGTGTCCAAAGAAGACATGCTAAATGGGGGCCTCATCCCTGCGTAAGAGATTTTATCGTCGCTTTGCTTGATTTACAACCAATAATCGTCAGCTCGTTGTTCTTCCGAAATCTTTATGGGCCTGTAACAGAGAGAGTTGGTGCTGTCTGGTTTTACACCGACGGTTGAGCTTATGTTCTTATTCAGGCCCTGAGTGCCGTGATTGCCCTTTCTGCATTGGGGAACATGCTTTCGGTTCTGTTTGTACATGGCAGAGGTTTGGGAATTCTTTTTCGCGTGGTTACTTAACTCACAATAGACACCCAGTTACGCAAGAGTTGGGGCGAGAGGGGGTTCTCCCATGTTCTTCTTTCTTTGCGAGCAACAAGCCATTCAATGCACCTCTTCCCGGACTTTTCGCGCAGTATGTGACATCAGTTCTGTTGATGGCCTTGCCACCAGCAGGAGAAGCCTATCTATTTATTGTTAACTGTGAGGACATTTCACTATCCGGATGACCACCATTCTGATTGTGAACCTCTAGACTGCTCGATGGCCGTCGTGCTCATTTTCCTTTTCACGTCTGGTGGATTACTCCTGCTGTACACCGATGCATTCAAGTCGTTTAATTGGGACCCTCCGTATCGAGCAAACACGTTTGTAGTCGCTTTTTTCTTCCTTTCTAACGTCTACCTGGCTGTGGTAACGTTGGTACCACCATCCCCTGGTCAGGAATCATACGAGCATATTCCATACTATGTAGGTTACTCGATCGTACAGTGCAGAGACGCGACTCATCCACTCCAGTTACCCGTCGTCGTCGCGCTCAGCATGGTATTGTTGGGCGTCGTTTACTGGTTCATCGTTTTTCGTTGGATGCCACAAAGGAATGGATACACACTCCAACGAGTGACGGTGACCGAAGACGACGGTGTCTCACGGAATGTATTCAGACGGATCCCCGTGGGGTTCGCGGGGATGGAGCGGGATTAGATGTTGTTGCCCACGCTAGCTTGCACATCATGCAAGCGATAGACGTAGAATTCTACATGGGACGGATGATCGAGTACTTGGGCGTCGTGGAGAGTTCCGAAGTCCGATCGGCAAGACCTGGGGATTGATCCGAAAGCGTGTGTGTGCAAAGAAATGTTTGAGCGATATACAGCCATCCACAGGATTGGTCGACCACTGCAACTTATAATGGAGTAGCACGCCATCCTCGTCCCCACAAGCACCCTTTCATTCTACCCGCTGCTATGACTGACCCGCACGCTGTCTCCCCCGTCTTGGATGCGGTCAAGGACATAACCTTTGGAAGTGTGGGTCACTCTATGGAAAGAAAAAAAAGTGGAAATTAACAGTCACAAAATGCACATAGATAGCAGGAATGGCCTCCAAAGTGTTCGAGCACCCATTCGATCTCACCAAAGTCAGGCTTCAGTCTCAAGTGCTGGATGCCACCGCAAGGTTCAAAGGTCCCATAGACTGCCTCGTTCGAACGTTCCAGAATGAGGGCGTACGAGGGCTCTATCGTGTAAGTATTCCGTTTTTCTGGTACAGGCATGTCTGCTAACGTTCAGGATTCTACTGAAGGGGTTGCCCGCACCAGTCGTTGGGGCTATGGTCGAGAACGGGTCTCTTTTCGTGTCGTATAGCCAACTACAGCATGTCATACGATGCGCCATTGGGCGACCGACTTCCAGGGATCTCACACTTCCTCAACTAGCACTTGCCGGCGCGGGCGCGGGCGCTATCACGAGCTTTGTCCTGTACGTGCTATTGACCTCGAGTTTCTTCATTGTTGAATGCATTGCTTTAGTACTCCTGTCGAACTTGTAAAGTGCAAAATGCAGGTCCAAATGCTTGCTGTCAGCGCCACAGGGACGCAACCTTCAGTAGCAGCAGGAGCCACCACGTCCATGATGCCTACTAAACCTAAAACACTCCCTGGTCCATTCGCTATTTTGGCAGATGTCATTCGAAACGACGGTTTCCGCGGTCTTTGGCTCGGCCACACGGGAACTTTCATACGAGAAACTGGTGGTGGTGCTGCCTGGTTTGCATGCAAAGAGTTCGTCGGCACGTATCTCGTTCAACGCCGTGCGAAACGCATGGGCGTGCCTCTCGTTCGCAAAGACATCCTCCCGTGGGAGTCGGCTGTCTCCGGGGCGTGCGCTGGTACCGTATTCAACTTTTCCCTCTTCCCCGCGGACACGGTCAAGAGCACGATGCAAACGGAGGAGGAGTTGCGACCGCGTGGAAAAGGGGTTCCTCGGTCAACGTTCTTGGGCACTGCCAAGGCGTTGTACAAGGCACAAGGGATCCGTGGGTTTTACGCTGGCTGTGGGATCACCGTGGCAAGGTCCATACCGAGCAGCGCGATTATCTTTTTGATTTACGATGGATTAACCAAGCGGTTTTCGTAGTAGAGCGTTAACTGGAACCAATAGAAGTATCTGTAGCATTTTATTTTTCTACCCGTAGAGCTAGATCACGAACTCGCATACTTAGGAGCATAACTATTTTAGGAATAATTGAGTAGCTGGAAATTCTCCTCGTCAGTGCCAGTTCCATTCGAAAGCAAATGCCGTTCTCTCTCCTTCGACAAGTAGCGCGTCGGACTGCGCTGAGGTTGTCTACTTCCAATACACCCCGTCATGTATCTCTTCCTGTTTCTGTTTTGCGGTCGAACATAGTCTACCGTACACCGTTGTCGCGCACGTATGCTTCGAAATCGAAGGCCAAGTCCACCGCGTCCTTCGTTCCGGGCTCCAAGCAGCTATTTGACTCAGAGGAGACGCGTGCCGAGTACGCAACGGCCGAGTCCAAGATGGCGTCTGCCGTCGACTGGTTCCGCAAAGAAGTTGCCGCTTTCGAGACACGCGCCAGCGGACGTGTCACCCCTGCCCTGCTTTCACCCGTCCGGATCGAGACTCGGCGCGGTCAGTCAACCAAGCTTGAGGAGGTGGCGACCGTCGGAATCAAGGACGGGTCCGTGCTGATAGTTACCGTGTTCGACGAGCATGTTCGTTGCGCGTTTTCGCCTCTTGATTATGCTTGCTGACAAGCATTTAGTAGAACATGAAGGCGATCGAACAGGGGATATACGCTGCGAAGATACCCAACGTCGTCCCTCAACGATTGGACTCACGGACGCTGAAAATACCAATACCTAAGTGGGTTTACGTCTACTACTTGTTGATGAGTTCCTCATTGGTAGGCCGACGGTCGAGGCCCGGAACGCACTTTTTTCTACTGCCAGCCGAATGGCCGAAGATGTGCGTGTTCAGATTCGCAAGCACCACCAGGTTAGTGTCAAAAAGGGCAAGTACGAAAAACACTCGGTGGAAGTCGAAGAGGTAAGTCCACGTTGGTCGTACACCAGCGTGAAGTACGACTTATTTTATTTCTAGTTTCAGAAGTTGTCAGACAAGCACGTCATCGAGGTAGACAAGATCCTTGCACAGATGAAAAGGGCGAGTGGGAGTAAATAGAACATGATTCATCACAGGGTTGCCGACGGGGGCCAACGGCTCTAGACCCCTTGATGTGTATCTATAATCCACATTTTTATTGCCTCTCGGTAGCTTGCTAACGCTTATCGCTTATAACTTTGGGAAGAACATAGGTACCATATGGTAGGCAATCATGTTGAACGTTCAACTGAACTGCAAAAGCGTGTGCTCCCAAGTCTAAGCAAAGCGGAACACTTACCTGACATACGTCTCCGTGCGATGAAGAGGCTCTTGTCATCTCGGCAGCACTTGGGACATCATGCACATTTGGCCTCAGGACAAGTAAGTGACAGCACAGACAAGCATGATTCCCATACACTATGAGGAACTTCCTCGAGAACAAGGCGTGATATGGATGTTTTTATTTTTCTATTCCGGGTGCCCCGCTCCAAAGTCTTCGACCTAGAGTAAGCAGCGAGCAGTGCTTTGTCACTGGCGCATACACTGGCGACTGCCCAGTCTGCGAGTGCTCACACGATGAGCTCATGCAAGCCATATAATGTGAGTCACGGAAGCAAATTTTTGAGGTCCATAACTAAGCTATGATATGCTCGCTCACACATAAGATAGATACATGTTACCCGTTTCCCATCTACTAACAATCCACAGAGTGCAATGTTCGTAGAAACGATTTTTAAGTAAGCGATCGAAAAAAACACCCGCATGTTCGCCATCTCGTACGCTTCTCAAACTTGATGCGCATCATAAACCCTTATTGCTTTGAGTGGTATTTCCCTGGAGCTTGCCCCCTCACTCTCCGTCTCTGTAACCCCCGCCGAACCCATATAAGTGACCCCAGACACCGACGACTTTTGAAAGGCAAGGCTCTGCGAGTGGAGCCCGAAGCCAGTGTCAACCCCTTGGTATTGATTCCGAAGATCGTGGTCGTACAGTTCCCGTATGCTGATGATGAACCTGGGCATGATGGCGCATGCAAGCGAATAACTAAAAGCATCGACGAAGAGCGTCAAGTCGAAGTTCGGTATTATGATCGAATTAACGATGTTGTAAAGCATGTTGCTAGTTCAGGGAAAACGGTCGGACAGTCAGCTTCTTTATGAGAAATACGAGAAAAGAGACTTGGACAGGAATGATGACACAGATAAATGGGACGTACACGACGAAATAAACGGTGCCTTCCCTTATCAACAACTTTACGGACCTGTTAGTATCCCAAGTCTTCGTCAATCGATAAGTCTCGATCGAATATCTCAGTGTCGGAATGACAGCAAGAATCAATAGAGCAGCTCCGAGAACGTATCGGGGAATTATTTTGTATGTATCCAAAGGCGGTGTTACGTTGGGCGTGAACGTGCAAAACTTCAAATTAAGGACCTTGGAAACCGACACTGGGGAAGGAGAAGGTTAGAACCCTTCTCAAGAGCATTTTGAAACCTTCGTTGATTCGAAACGCACCTGAAAGATCCTTACCAGGGATGTAATATAAACATTCCCAGACAACAGTGACGAGTATCTGTGGCACGTAGATAAACAGGAGTATAGCGAGAACCACTTTGTTGTGACCCCATAGTGCATAAACACGTAGGATCATCACAACTATGACACAATTCATACAGGGAAATACGGCAACAAACATGCCAACTCACGATCTGCGGCTGCGAGGAATAAATAATACCCCCAGTCTCCTATCGCGAACAACACTGTACCTAGAAATAATTGTTCATATCTTATCAGGTATGGATAGTCACGAGATAAAAACTTACATCTGTTGACTGTTGACGTTATTGCACAGCGTGCAGATAAGGTACGCACGTCTATTTAAACACGTTTATTGGTGCCATGGCACTTTCCACGTGGAAAAACTGACCAATTGAGGACCAGGTACTAGAATACCACCGACTGCGAAAATAATTTGATGAGCACAATCAACTGTTTAGTAGGGTTTCGAACATACCGACCGCAAGAGCGCTGGGTAGTGGAGTCGAAATTAGCAAATTTTCCAATATTTGCAGCGGAAAGCACAGACGTACCCTGCCCAAAGGAGACCGACGTATCGGACCTGCGAAACAAAAAGTTTAGTGAAGAATGACCTTATAGGAGCTACACACGTACAATAAGGAATAACATAGAGACCCAAGTCCAGGGTTTGCGCTACAGTGGTTAAGAACATGAGCTATAGTAAATGATTGTTTCATCTTACCCAGATATAATCTACCTTTGAAATTGTAACTCATCAGCAGTTCGACGAGGCAGCAAAATAATATACCTCTTTTGAAAGCATAAGTACTAGAGTTCCGAGGAACAGAATTTAATAATCAGATCATATAATAGCCATCACGCAGTAGCGCTCACAGTAATCGTACCCAACGACGGTGAGGATAGCAACTAGTTGGACATCTGTAGAGTCAGCCTTTATTTAGAGTTGCCAATAAACATACCAGGTACAGCAACGGCTGTCTCCATAATCTGCAGGGTGCTTTCCAAACCAGAGTCGGAAGACATGGCACCAAAGAGAGAGGATTAAACTGTAGGGGAGAAAGACATGGCTTTTTTTCAGGGTTATATGCCCCACTTGGCGTTGTCACATTGGGAAAAAGGTACAAGCGCATTCGGTGCCAGATGAGAGTGATAGGGCTCCTGGTATTACCAGATTGCCGGGGGCGTAACGTCGTTCGCGTAACTGGCAAGGGACTGCGTCGGTTATGAGTTGTAAGTATGGGCACCCGAAGTGTCAGTATCAGATATTCGTGTTTCAGAGTTCAGCTCTGAGCGGAGCTTCGTGTCATCGATAACCGACATTGATGAAAATTTTCGCTCGAAATTTTGTTTGAGTCATAGATCAGAGAGAGAGAACAATCCGGGCCCTAACACTACCACCACACCTTGGTTCCAGTTGGTCCGTGGCCATCGTGGCATGTAACTTTATAGTACTTAACCCCTATTATGAAATCGCAAGATGAACAAGAACGAACTAAAAAAACCGACCGCAAAAGTGATACTGTAACGTTTTTACTTTTCTCTTTCTCTATCCTCGTTGAGTCCGTCCGTAACAGATACAGACTCAGACAGACAAATGCGAATCAACTGTAGGTAGTAGAGAGAGAACTAGGCCTCGCTACGTCACTATGATGCCTTGTTGCAGTTACTATGTTCAACAGGAAGCTGAATGATCCTAGAATCTTAATTGATCTTGGTCACAGGGCATTCGGGCGCTAATTCTCAATGCTGTTGTCATCGTACTAATACAGTTTCCTCAGTCGAACATCTACTCATGTTCAACAACTCATCACATGTCGATGCCAGCCATCCGACCTTCAGTGAGGCCCATCGGGACCAGCACTACTATTCGCAGCTCACGGCACAGGGCAATCAAACGGTCAACACTGTCGTCCACGGAAACCAGATCATCCAGGATTCACATTCAAGTGAGCAATTAGAATCCCAGTTATTGGCGTTTCAACGTTCTGACCCATTCACTTGAAGACATTATTGAAGCTCTCCACAGAGCGAGTGCACCCAGTGCCCCATATGATTCCGCCCAGCGGTACCCGGCGCCAAAGTGCATCGAAGGGACACGCATCGAGTTACTTGCTCGCTTGGCCTCATGGGCAGATGAACCGGACCAAAAACCCATTTGTTGGCTGAATGGCCGACCTGGATCGGGCAAGTCGGCAGTGTCACAGACGGTAGCAGAGAAGTATGCGAGTGAGAACCGACTAGCTGCCAGCTTCTTCTTTTCACGCAGAGATATCGAGCGGCACACTATGCAGCACGTAGTTCCAACGCTAACTACGCAACTTCTCGCCTTTCTGCCGTCCATCTATCCTGCGGTGATCACAGCATTGGAGAAGGACTACATGATTCCAATGAAGGTCCTCCGAGAGCAAATGGAGAAGCTGGTACTTGTGCCTTTATCCAATGCAACGGAGACCCCGGATTCACCCCTTCTGATAATCGTCGATGCGCTTGACGAGTGCGACGACCAGAGTCTGGTTTTGGAGCTCGTGACGCTTCTCGTGGATTTGAC
>JBBPME010000274.1:0-29823 GCA_038090155.1 Rossbeevera pachydermis
TTTTAATATTGTTATTATTATTATTATTAACTATTAGATTTAAGGGATAATTTATATCTTTTAATGCTTTATTATCAATATATTTATTATTCATACTATTATTAATTGAACTCACTTTATTTGTAATTGATGAATTTTGTATTAAAGAATGTGAATTTAATTCTTCTTTTGTTACATTTACTAAATCTATAGGATTATTATTTAATTGGTAATTTTTTAATTCTTTACTATACATTTGTAAACTTTGTAAGTTTCTTCTGAAAAAGTTAATTTTTGTTTTAGAACTATTTTTAAATAAACCATAAAAATTCCCTATAACATATGAAGGATTATGTGTACTTCCTTTATATTTTGGATTCATAGACATAGTTAAATTTAATTTTTTTTTTAAACTTGAATAGAATAATGGTATCATATTCCCTACTTTGTTTCTTATTTGATTACTTCCCATTTTTATTTTTAATATTTTTTAGAGTTATTTTACTAACCTGATTAAACATATTCGAAAATATATAAATAAAGTAATTAATTACACATATATTAAATATGGAAATGTGTTATAAAAAGTTTATTTATTAATTTTAATTTAATAATCCATTAAATATCTAATGTTAATATATAGGATACAATATAAAAATTATTAAATTTCAAAAGCTTGAAAAATATAAAAATACCTAACTAAATACAGTATTTAATATAATTAAACCATTAACATAAAATTGTATCCTTAATACAAATAATTATATTATCAGCTCATACTTTTATAGTGTTAGACTCTCTATTAAACTAATTGTTAAAATTAAAAAGGAGGGGTGATACTAAATACAAAGTATTATGAACTAAAAAAAGAATATTAAAGTTTATAAATTAAGATATTATATATTATATAATACACTTGTTACTGATAGGTGAATTGAATCTAATATAACATTAGGAAATATACCTAATAATATTGTAGGTATTAATAAAGTAATTAAAATAATAAATTCTCTTCTAGAAATATCCGAAACAATAACATTATTCATATTAGGTGAATAAGTACCATATGATATTCTATTATATAAGAAAATAGAATAACAGGCTGATAATACTATACCTGTTGCTCCTATTGCTGAGATTATTGGATTAACTTCCCATATTCCAATTAAACTTAATTGTTCTCCTAAGAAATTTAAACTTAAAGGTATTCCTGTATTACATAATGTAAAAATAAAGAATAAAATAGTGAAAATAGGCATATAAGAAACTAAACCTCTAATATATTTAATAATTCTAGTACCTGTTCTTTCATAAATAACTCCACCTACACAAATAAATAAAGCAGGAGAAACAAAACCATGAGCTAAAGCTAATAAAATAGCTCCTTCAATACCTTGAATATTATTAGAAAATAAACCTAAAATAACAACACTCATATGAGCAATACTTGAATAAGCAATAAGAGTTTTAGTATCTTGTTGAATAATTGTAGTTAAAGAAGCATAAATTAAAGTAATAATAGCAATAGTTTGAACTAAAGGACCAAAATAATTTGTAGCATCAGGTAAAAAATTAATTAAAATTCTAATATAACCATATGTAGCAAATTTTAATATAGTAGCAGCTAATAAAATAGAACCAGCTAAAGGACTATCCGCATGAGCTCTATATAACCAACCAGTGAAAGGCCATAAAGGAGTTTTAATTGCAAAAGCTAAGAAGAAAGCTAACCATAATATTTTTTGTGAATCAATGTTAATATCAACTAATGATAATAATTGGAAATCTGTAGTACCTGATAAATTATAAATTTGTAAAATAGCTAATAACATAAATAAAGAACCAAATAAAGTATATAAGAAAAATAAATTAGCTGATCTAAATCTAAATTCTCCTGATCCATATACAATTATTATAATAAATAAAATAGGTAATACACTTTCAAAAAAGATATAAAATAATAATAAATCTAACACTAAAAATAAAGCTAATTGTAAAGTTTCTAAAATTAAGAAAGCAATTAAAAAGAATTTCAAATTAGAATTAATATTATAAGCATTAGAAATAATAGCAATTGGAGTAATGAAAGTAGTTAATAAAACAAAATATAATGAAATTCCATCAACTCCAAAATTTAAATGTCCAAAAGTTAAATAATCAAATTCAGATACAAATTGAAACTGAGTAGTATTAGAATCAAAACTTAACCATACAAAAATTGAAATTAAGAAAGTAATTAAAGAACTAGTAATTGCAATAGTTCTCATTTTTGATTGACTATTTATTGAATTTTCTTGTATTGTTAATATAAATAAAGAACCTATTAAAGGTGTAAGTAGTAATAATGTTAACATAAAATTTAATATCTTGATTTTGTTGTGTGTTTATTGTTATTTCCTAAATGTAGTATTTTCGTAATTATTTGTATATAAATTATATGTAATATTTTTATTTATTAATAAAACCTAATAATTTTATTTAAGTAAATTAATGTTTATAAGATAAAGTTGGTAATAAAGTAAAGAATAAAGCAGATACATATATAACAATTAATCTAAATTCAGAGATAATGCTAGTATCAAATAATAATGGTGCGAATACTAAGAAGATTAATGATAATATTCCTATAGTTATGTATAATGAATAAGTAGTTATTACTCCAGTATCTAATTTAGATATATTATTAGCACTATTCTCTAATACAGAAGCTAATCCATAAGGTCCTAATAATTCTATTACACCTCTATCTAATACTTTAGATATTGTATTACCTGTAATTAAACCAGCTGAAATTAGATAATAATTATATATAACATCAAAGAAGTATTTACCATTAAGGAAAGTATAAATTTTTCTACCAACAGAATAATCAGTAAAATTAACAATAATTTCAGGATAAACATGATACAATAATATAGCACTTGTAGCACCAAATATTGATAACATAGTAGGTAATAATTTAATTATTAAAGGTAAACTAAATTCAGCTTCAATAATATGTATATTATTAGGGTTAATGTAAATAGAATTAGCAAAGAAATCTGAACCAACTCCAACAAATAAATCAGAGAAAACAAATCCAAAGAATATACTAAATAAAGCTAATAAAAATAAAGGTATAACAACAGCAAAATTAGATTCATGAGAATTTAAATATACATTTTTAATACCATTTGGTACAGTTAAGAATACTAAACTTATTAATCTGAATGAGTAAAATGCTGTTAAACCAGCTGTTATACTTCCTAAGATATATCCATATATTCCTGAAAAACTGTATTGTCCATAAGCTAATTCTAGTATTAAATCTTTACTATAGAATCCACTTAACCAAGGTGTGGCTAATAAGGATAAAGAACCTACTAACATAGTAGTATAAGTAAATGGTAAAAATTTAATTAAGCCACCCATTTTTCTAATATCTTGTTCATCAGCAAAACTATGGATAACAGCCCCAGCACCTAAGAATAATAATGCTTTAAAGAAAGCATGATTAACTACATGCATTAATGCAACATTATATTGACTTAAACCTACAGCCATTACCATATATCCTAATTGAGATATTGTACTGAAAGCGATTATTCTTTTTAAATCATTTTGTACTAATCCACAAGTAGCTGCAAAGAAAGCTGTACTTGCTCCAATTAAAGTTATAATTAATAAAGCTGTTGGACTAAATTCTAAAATAGCAGAGGATCTAATTAATAAATATAAACCAGCTGTAACTAGTGTAGCAGCATGTAATAAAGCACTAACTGGAGTAGGAGCTTCCATAGAACCAGGTAACCAAGAATGTAAAGGAATTTGAGCAGATTTAGCCATAGCTCCCATTAATAATAATAAACTTATTACAGTTATAGCTGTTTCATTCATAAATGGTACTAAACTAAATATTGTGGAATAATCTACAGATCCAAATAATGCAAATAATGCAAAGAATCCTATACTTAATCCCATATCACCTACTCTATTCATAGTTAAAGCTAATATAGCTGCTTTATTGGCTTGAATTCTTGTAAAATAGTAATTAATTAATAAATATGATACTACTCCAATACCTTCCCAACCTATAAACATAACAAAATAATTAGCACCAGAAACTAATAATAACATGAAAAAAGTGAATAAAGATAAGTAAGAAAAGAATCTTTGATTATGAGGATCTTCAGCTAAATAAGAAGTTGTATATATATGAATTAATGTTGAAATATATAATACTGGTATAAACATAGATACTGTTAATTGATCAAAATAAAATTCCCAATTAATAGACATAAACTCTGAATCAATCCAATTAAATAAATATACTGACACAGGAGATCCACATATTCCTACTTCATAGAAGGCAATTGTAGCTAATAAAGAAGAAATAGATAAACAAGAACATGTAATTATATGAGATCCTGTTATTCCTATTTTTCTACCCATAAATCCAGATACAAAAGATCCTAATAAAGGGAATATTAAAATTGATAAATACATAATATTTTAAGATCTTATAGAAATATTTCCTCTTAATCTATAAAAAGCTACTAATATACTTAAACCTATTACTGATTCTGCACCAGCTATTGAGATAATATATATACTAAAGGTTTGTCCTATAGTATCATCAAATCCAAATGAACTAATTAAAACTAATAAGGTTACAGCAAGTAACATAATTTCTATAGCAATAATCATTAAAATTATATTTTTTCTATTTAAAATAAATCCTAATATACCAATTAAAAATAATAATATTGATAAATTCATAAGTTTAGTTAAAAGCTTTATTTTCCTTAAGGACATTTAATAATTCTAATTATTTATAATTTAATAATTATTTTTATAAATAATTGAAAAAGTAGTTTACTCTAATAATTAATTAATCTACTTTTTAGGTTTAATAAACATTTAGTTTATTATTTAAGTTTTCAAGGGTTTAAATTAAAATTTAAATAAGTAATAAGGTTGTTAAATTATAAAATTAATTACTAGTAATAGTTATTAATTATAATCCTCCCCAGTAATATACAGCAATAAATAAGAATAACCATACTACATCTACAAAATGCCAATATAAAATAGCAGATTCACATCCTTGATGGTGAGTATTTGTAACATGGTAATTGATAGTTCTAACTAATTGAACCGCTATGAAAATAGTTCCAACTATAACATGGATACCATGTAATCCAGTAGAACAATAGAAAGCACTTCCAAACACAGAATCTGAGATTGAGAATGTAGCATTAGCATATTCCAAATATTGTAAGAAAGTGAAAAGAACAGCAAATAACACAGTTAATTCTAAACCTATTAAAGTGTTTTTTCTGTTTCCATTTATTAAAGCATGATGACCATAAGTTACAAAAGCACCTGAAGATACTAATAATATTGTATTTAATAATGGTATTGCAAATGGATTTAATGGTGTTATTCCTTGTGGTGGCCATACTCCTCCTATTTCGATAGCTGGAGTTAAACTAGAATGGAAGAAAGCCCAGAAAATACTTAAGAAAGCAAAAACTTCACTAACAACAAAAAGTAAGAATCCAATTTCTAAACCTTTTTTAACTTGTGTTGTATGGTGTCCTCCTAAACTAGCTTCATTCCCTACATCTCTAAACCAGAAAGTCATTCCACCTAAAGTTAAGATGAATCCTAATTCTAACACAAGATCTCCAGAAGAGTAACCATGCATATACATTACAGCACCAATAGTTAAATTTAATAAAGAAAAACTTAATACTATAGGCCAAGGAGAAACTTCAACTAAATGGAAAGGAAAAAATTGAAAATTATGTAATTTTATCATAATAAGTTAAATTTTGTATAAATTATAAATTTAAATAAAAAATTAACACCTACGAATTTAATATATAGTATATATAAAGTCTCTAACTATTTAGTATAAACAATACTGAATTATAGTTAAATAATATTAATTATTATAATGTATTAATTTATAATTAATAATTATTAAACACATTATATTTATGTTTTTGTAGATTGCTTAAGAATAATATAAGTATTATTATATTATATTGTTACTTTTAACTGTTGTTATAAAATAACTCACACAAAAAATAAGTTATATAAAATAGAAACAAGATAAGGAGGGATTATAATAAATACTATATAATAATATTAAACTAAATTAGTATTGATAAAATAAAATTGAAAGTTACAGTAAATTATTCTTCTGTAGCTATATCTATTAAAGTATTTTCTACTAAACCTATTACAGGTACAATAATTAAGAACCATGCAAAATAGAAGAATGTAGATACTTGACCAATAAATACAAAAGGTTCATTAGGATGTTGTGAACCAATCCACATTAAGATGAAGAAATTAAATACAAAGAACCAGAAAGCTAATTTCATAGCTGGTCTAAATTGGCTACCTCTTTGTCTTGATACATCTACAATAGGTAATATTAATAAGATTAATAATGATCCAAACATAGCTAATACTCCTAATAATTTATTAGGTATAGATCTTAAAATTGCATAATATGGTAATAAATACCATTCAGGTACAATACTTGCAGGAGTACTCATAGGATTAGCTTCTATATAATTATCGCTATGTCCTAATAAATTCGGATAATAGAATACTAATATTGATAAAGCTAAGAAGAAGAAGAATATAGTTATAAGATCTTTAAACATGTAATAAGGGTGAATAGCATATCTATCCCCATTAGAAGAAATACCATTAGGATTATTAGATCCATGTGTATGTAATGCAATTAAATGAGCTAAAGCTAAAGCTGCTAATAAGAATGGTAAAAGATAATGTAATGAAAAGAATCTATTTAATGTAGCATTAGATACTGAGAATCCTCCCCATATTAATTCTACTAAATCTTGACCAAAAATAGGTATAGCACTTAATAAATTTGTAATAACAGTAGCACCCCATAAACTCATTTGACCATAAGGTAATACATATCCTAAGAAAGCAATAGCCATCATTAAGATTAAAATTATTACTCCTATTGACCAAGCTAAACTTCTAGGTGTTTTATATGAACCATAATAGATATTTCTACCTATATGACCATAAACAAAAATAAAGAAGAAAGAAGCAACGTTAGCATGAGTATATCTAATTAACCATCCATTATTAACATCTCTCATAATATGTTCTACACTATTGAAAGCAAAATCTACATGTGGTTGATAATGCATAGCTAAGAAACATCCTGTTAAGATTTGAATTACTAAACAAGTAGCTAATAATGATCCAAAATTCCATAAATAGGAAATATTTGAAGGTTGTGGTGAATCTACTACATACGAATTTACTAATCTAAGTAAAGACTGACTTTTAAGTAATCTCATAATAATTTTATATTTTGTATATTTTTATATATTTAATAATTACCTTAAATTTAGTAATAAATTAATTAGTAGTTAAATTAACTTACTAAAATATAAAATTATATATTTTTCCTTTTGAATATATTAGAATTTAAAAAAATATTTATTTTTATTCACTGTAACAATAATTCTTCTGTTTTTAATTATTAATTTATAATATGATTTATAATTATTAATCATTATTTGTAAGCCCAAGAAGATTTGAACTTCTACGATTATCTCATCAAGATAATATTCTACCTTTAAATTATAGGCTTTATAGTAATAGTATAACTTAAGTAATTAATTTTAATAAATTAATACAAAATATACAGATATTATCTTAACTTCTTTTAAGTAAAATTATATATATATAATATATAATATAAATTGATAATTTATCCTATATATACACAAACATATAGAAATATGGAGGGTTAATTAATATTAAATATGTTAAAACAAAATTAAAACAGATTAAGAGAAGTTAATAATAGTATTTTACTATTAGTAAGGTGCTATATCAAATGCTACTAAGATACTTGGAACTAATATAATAAAAGCTACAGCTATAGGTAATAAATTAATCCAACATAAAGAAATTAATTGGTCATATCTTAATCTAGGTAAAGTAGCTCTGAATAACACAAATAAGAAACAAATCATACATGTTTTTAAACCTAAAACTATAGATTGTAAATTTACATATGAGCCGTTAAATACTAATTCTGGTAAATTATATCCACCTAAGAATAATATAGATGTTATACAACTAAATAAAATAATAGAAGAATATTCAGCTAAAAAGAAAAATACAAAAGGAACAGCAGAATGTTCAGTGAAGAAACCAGCAACTAATTCAGATTCAGCTTCTTGTAAATCAAATGGTGTTCTACTTGTTTCAGCTAAAATGGAAATAAAATAAAATATGAATACAGGACATAATGGAATTATAAACCATATTGATTGTTGAACTTCAATAATAGTTGAATAATTAAATGATCCTGTTAATAAAATAATTATTAAAATAGCAGAACTTAAAATTAATTCATAGGATATCATAGCAGCTGTGGATCTTAAAGATCCTAAAAAGGCATATTTGGAATTAGCTGACCATCCTGCAAATAAGACTCCATATACTCCTAAGGAAGATAAGGCTAAAGTATAAAAGATTCCTAAAGAAAAATCAAATAAAGTTAAACCTTGACCAAATGGAATTATAGCCCAACCTAATAAACTAAATACTAAAGTAAACACAGGAGCTAAATAGAATAACACTTTATTAGATTGACTTGGAATAACAGTTTCTTTCAATATTAATTTTAAAGCATCTGCAAAAGGTTGAAGTATTCCATAATAACCTACTACAGTTGGTCCAACTCTTCTTTGGTGTGCAGCTAATTGTTTTCTTTCTACAATTGTCATAAAAGCTACTGATAATAACACAGGTAATATCACAACTAATACATCAATTAAATTAATTAATATATTAATAATAGTTAATAAATAAGTATTAAACATTAAATTTGTAAAAAAATATATTATTATAAAAATCTACCTTTAATTTACTAAAAATAACAAATAATAAGAATAATTGCAATGTAGGTATTTAAACTAAATACTTTAAACAATATGATCTAAAATCAGGATTAAGTTAAGTTAATATATATAAGTTATATTTAATTTTGTAGTACTAATTATATTGTATAATTTATATTCTAATATTAGAATCAAACTAATATACTTAAATTAATACTCATACACTGTGACAATAATTTATATTTTATTTATTCTCTTTTGGACTCGAACCAAAATTGACACTTTAGAAGAATGATGTTCTAACCATTGAACTAAGAGAATTTAGTATTTTAGAGAGTTAAGAAGGAATTGAACCTTTAATTTATTAAACTTTGCAGGTTTACTACAGAACCTTCTGTAAACTTAACCCTTAATTAGAATATTTTATATTCTTATAGTATTAGATATTTGTATATTAATTTATATTCAAATAAAAATAAATTAACTACTTTTATAAAAACTGATATTTAACTTTTAACACAATAATATATAAGAAATACAAAGATAAAAGTGTAGAGTTTATTATCTCTACATTTTTGTATTAATAATAGTTTTAATTTAGAAATATATAAATATATCTAGTTAAGAACTAATACCTTTCATATAGAAATAAATATTTAATATTATTTAATACAAATTTATTATTTTAAATAAACCCTAATTATCTCATTTAACGATAAATAATAAAATTTTAATATTTATCTTATACTTTATTAACAAATATTAATAGTAGAGATAGTTCTATAAAGAGCCAAATAGGTAAGAAACATATAATATGCCACAACTAATACCATTTTATTTTGTAAATCAATTATCTTTTGCTTTATTAGCTTTAATTTACTTAATTTTTATAATGTCTAAATCTGTGTTACCTTATTTTACATTACAACAAGTAATTAGAGTTTATATTACTAAATTAGCTAATAAATAATTTTTTTAATAACTAAGTAATTAAAATTAGTAATTATTCAGTCTCTAAGTAAGTAAACAATTAGCCCTTTACAAGATCACGTTTATCTTTAACTAAAATTAGATTTATAATCTAATTAATCAAATAATAAATTTATTTGAATAATTATAATATACCAATTACAAACCTAAGGTTAATTTGGTTTAAATTTAATTATACCGTTTTAATAAATATATTGTATCTAACTTAAATAATTTAAGAAATATGCGTGTAAACAAAAAATATTGCATCTTCCCCCTCCTTAGTCTAATTAGAGAAACTACAAATTTAAGACTTATATGAATATAATAAATTTATCTAATTAAGGAGAATCTAAATTTAATTCAGATTTATTTTAATAACTTTATAAATTTTAATTTAAAAGAGTTAAGTAACTTTAATTAAAAAGATTTACAGAGTTTAAATGGTAGAAGATGAACTGGATTAATCGCTCCCTTTGGGTGGGAGAAGAAGCGTGTTCGAGTCGCGCCTACCATATTAAATAAAATAAAATAACTAAATTTATACAGATAATAATTATTAATAATAATTAGTGCATATACATTTGTATATAAGGTGTTATGGCAGAGTGGTTATTGCGGGGTACTGTTAATACCTTATTCAGAGGTTCAATTCCTCTTGACACCTAAATAAAATAAGTACAAAATACTTAAAAGAAGTGAATATTCAAATAAAAATATAACTTTGCAAACATGTTGAAATTTTGGTAAACAATCTCCTCTTAAGCAGGAGTGGAAGTAATTCCTTAAGAGTTCGAGTCTCTTTGTTTGTACAAATGTTTCATTGATAGTGTTCATTAATATAATTATATAATTTTATATTATATTTTTATTATGCGATATAGTGTAAAGGTCTGCACGACAGTCTCATAAACTGTAAGTTTTGGTTCAAACCCAGAATTCGCACAGTGTTTTTATAGGTCTTTTTGTATAATGGTAGTACATTATCCCTTCACGATAATAGTACCAGTTCAAATCTGGTAAAGACTACAAAATAAGTAAGAGAAAATTAAAGGCAAATAAAGGTAAGGAAAATAAGTCTAAACTTGGAAATCTAAATTAACTCAATAGCAAAGGAATAGTAATCATTTGGAAAGATATGGCAATTGCTAATTGTTCTGAGGCAACTCTTGGGTGTTCGAATCGCCTCTATTCCGAAACAATACTTAAAAGAGTATAAAAAATTATTTCATTAACTTAAATAATTTAATTAAAATTAATACAATTATATATATATATAGATATATACTATTTTTGTATTAAATAGGGCTTAATTAGTTTGTTTTTAAATTTATTAAAAACTTAAAAAAGGTAAATTAAAATTTTGAATTGGTTATTATCTACAAATGCTAAAGAAATTGGAACACTTTACTTAATTTTCTCAATATTTGCTGGTATGATAGGAACAGCATTTTCAGTTCTTATTAGAATGGAATTAATGTCACCAGGAGTACAAATATTATCAGGAGATCATCAATTATTTAACGTAATTATTAGTGCTCATGCTTTCATAATGATTTTCTTCATGGTTATGCCTGGTCTAGTAGGTGGATTTGGTAATTATTTATTACCTGTACAATGTGGAGCTCCAGATATGGCTTTCCCTAGATTAAATAACATTAGTTTCTGGTTATTACCTCCTTCATTAATATTATTATTATTAAGTTCATTAGTTGAACAAGGAGCAGGAACAGGATGGACAATATATCCTCCATTATCTTCTATACAATCACATTCAGGTGGTAGTGTTGATTTAGCTATTTTTAGTTTACATTTAGCTGGGGTATCTTCTTTATTAGGAGCTATAAATTTCATAACAACAGTATTAAATATGAGAACTAATGGAATGAGCTTACATAAATTACCTTTATTTGTATGGGGAATCTTTGTAACTGCTATATTATTATTATTATCATTACCTGTATTAGCTGGAGCTATAACTATGTTATTAACAGATAGAAATTTCAATACTAGTTTCTATGATCCAGCAGGAGGTGGAGATCCGGTATTGTATCAACATTTATTCTGGTTCTTTGGTCATCCTGAAGTTTATATTTTAATTATACCAGGATTTGGTATTGTTAGTCATATTGTTTCAACTTTCTCAGGTAAACCTATTTTTGGTTATTTAGGTATGGTATATGCTATGTTCTCTATAGGAATTTTAGGATTCTTAGTTTGGTCTCACCATATGTTTAGTGTAGGATTAGATGTTGATACTAGAGCTTACTTTACTGCAGCTACTATGATTATTGCTGTTCCTACAGGAATTAAAATATTCTCTTGGTTAGCTACTTTATACGGAGGTAGTTTAAGATTTACTACGCCTTTAATCTTTACTTTAGGATTTTTAGCTTTATTCACAATAGGAGGATTAACTGGAGTAGTATTATCAAATGCTAGTTTAGATATTGCATTACATGATACTTATTACGTAGTTGCTCACTTCCATTATGTATTATCAATGGGAGCTGTTTTCGCTTTATTTGCTGGATTCTATTATTGGGCTCCTAAAATTATTGGTAGAACTTATAATGAATTCTTAGCTCAAGTTCACTTCTGGACATTATTTATTGGAGTTAATTTAACATTCTTCCCTCAACATTTCTTAGGTCTTGCTGGAATGCCTAGAAGAATACCTGATTACCCTGATGCTTTTGCTGGATGGAATGCAATCTCTAGTTACGGTTCATTAATATCTGTAGTAGCTACTGTATTATTTGGATATATTATTTATGATATTTTCGCAAATGGTAAAGAAGTAAATAATAATCCTTGGGCTGTACCTGCTTACTTCACATCATTATCACAATATGATACTGAAGCTGAATCAGCTAATACATTAGAATGGGCATTAGCTAGTCCAATACCATTCCATGCATTTAATATGTTACCTGTACAATCTTAATCAGTTTATTTTTATATCCCCCTCCTTTGTATTGGTTTATATTAATTTATTATGGGGTTTTGGTTTAACTTACTAAAAGTTTAATAATAAGGTAACAGAGGATTCGTCCAGTCAAGAGAGTACAAAATTGTAAGTGATTAATTAACCTTATTTCAACAGGCTTTATGTGTTTTAAGCTTTAATTACTTTAGGTTCGATTCCTAAACTATCTATTTCCCTTAAGCAAGGTAAAACTAAATACTAGTGGATAATTTCATATTTCTCAATTTAAAAAAGAATGAACAACACGATATTATTGTGTATAGGGTATAAAATATTAAGGCTTAAATATGTACATATATTAGATCTAATATGACAAGCCAAATTAGTATTCATTTTTCTTAAGGTAAAATTTACAGCTAGAAAATACCTAAAATAATTAAAATAGGATAGCTGAATTCAAATTCTTAGCTGAACTAAATACTGTAATCATAATTAACTGAAACAGAAACAGATAAAATATTTATATTAATATTTTTAATAGCTTTAAGTGTAATAAAGTTAATATTAGTTAGTTTTTGTATATCCCCCACATTTTTCTACTTTTAGGCTTAATTTAATTTATTTTATCTATTCGAGTTTTCTAGGATTTATTTGCTTTCGTCAAGTTAGGTGCGATAATACAACCACTTTAATACCAAAATATGTGGTATTATAATTAGAAGGCTATTGATTATTATTATAATTATAATTATTAAATTGAGTCTTTCTATATTCATATAAGCACAAATTACTTAAATAAACCAGATTAACATAACTTTATTTAAGAAAAATTCTAATTTCTGTATATACAATCTAAAAGTATCGATGACAATATTGTACAACATCAAATAATTATTAAAAATAATTAATGAGTATTTTAAAGGGGTTATTAAGGATTACTAGCAAATTTATATAAAAGGAGGCTCCATAGCCAAAAGTCTACATATTTCTTCTGATAATAAAATTGTATCAATTTTATTAGGAATAAGAAAATCACGAGATGAGACAATCCTAAGGGAAACCTTTTTATTAAAACTTCCTGAAGTAAAACATTTCAATAAGGAAAGGAAAGGAAATCAACCGAGACTCCGAAAGTAATGGTGAGTGAAATCGGATTAGCCAAAATCTAAATTATAATAAAAATTATCACTATAACATATAAGTAAACTTAATAATTGGTTTTAAATTTATAGCTTGTATAATTAAAATTCAAATTAAGTTAAAATATAAGAATTAGTTAACTAAATTAATTTCAATTAATGAAGGAATATTAATTAATATTATATTTTATATAATTTAAAATATTAGAAATAAGAAATGCTTAATGAATATAGATAGATATGATAATTATTTATATAATTATACATAGTAATTACGATTACAACTAAGAAGGTGAATCAAATATGAGACCTGTATTTTATAATTTAGATTTTAACAAAATAAGTACGATGGGAGAAAACTTGTCGGAATATAGGGGAACCATCCTCTAAGGCTAAGTATTTATAAATTTAGCGATAGTGCAAAGTACCGTGAGGGAAAAGTTGAAAAGAGTGTAGAATAATATTAGTTGTAAAAAAGAAATAAAGATACAATTAATATTAGTTCTTATCGGACATTTTTTGTTCGAACGAATGTAAATAACACGCAGTGAAAAAGATCATGAATTAGTAACTCTATAAGCAGTCAAAGTCACATAATTTTATTTGGAACGTGACAATGGCGTACCTTTTGCATAATGGGTCAGCAAGTTAATAGTAGTAGCAAGGTTAAAAACCTAAGCGAAAGCGACTATATTAAAATATAAAATATGGGTTAAGTTACTGCTATTAGACCCGAAGCCAGGTGATCTTTCCAAGAACAGATTTATAAAGGATCGAACGGTTGAATGTTGCATAATTCTCCGAAGATTTTTGGAAAGCGGTGAAATGCCAATCTGACCTGGTGATAGCTGGTTTTCTACGAAACATATTTTAGTATGACATCTACACAATATTTATGGAGGTACAGCACGGTAATTCCATACGAATATTAATTTAATTAATAGGAGTTTAATTTGCGGGGACGTAAAAATCTTACCAATGGAAATAAATCTCGGAATTACATAAATAGATGGTAGATATTCAGACTATTCATGATAAGTTGGATAGTCAAGACGGAAACAGCCGTGAACACTGATTAAGGTCCCGAATGATTATTAAGTGAAATAAAGGAAGTTACAAATTGAATGCAGTTGAAAAGTGAGCCTGGTAGTCGCTACTTATAATGAACGTGTATCAACGTATCAACCCTTAGATTGTTGCTCCGAAGATTTAACGGGTCTAAAATAATCAACCGATATCGTGTTAATTTTAAAGATAGTTATTATTAGCTGTATTTAAAATCTAGGTAGTAGAACATTCAGATAATTCAAATAAAATATTCCTCTAGGAAAGGAATACAAACCCACAATTTACAGTGTTACATTGTATATAATAGGAATCTGAAGAGATAATGCTGACATGAGTAACGTAAAAAGAAAGTATAAACTTTCTCGCCGAATACGAAAGGGTTATTAGCTAAAGATTAAATCTACTAATGTTAATGCGGTCTCTAAGGTACAAAACCAACGTTTTGGCTGATGAGTATAGCTTTGAAAGTCCAAATGGAGTATATTATTTACACATAGAATTTCATTGTAAGTAATTATAATGATAGAAGATTAAATTTATTAAGTTTTAAGACAAGTTAATAAATTTAATATTGAATTGTTCTTGTATTATATTAAGTGAATATTTAATATAATTATAATTATTATTAATTATAGTAAATATTACATATTGGGCCAGGAAAAAGATGTTTTTGAATAACTTCGATTATATATATTAATTTAGTCTTATATTTTTATTTTATTAGAGTGAATATTCTAATAGCTTATATCAAAAATTTATTATTATTTGTTATTTTTAATATCAAACTAGTCATTTGTTATTTTAAATAAATTTAAATTAATATTAAAGTATAAGCAAAAATGCTAAATTAGCAGCAGTTAATTAATTATTAAATCTAGTGAGAGCTAATTAATAATTAATTTAATGATTTAGGTAAATTTTATTTAATTATATTCTCTAAGCACAACCGTACCCTAAACCGACACAGGTTCGTAGGTAGAGTATACTAAGGCGTAGAGCTAAAAGTTGTTAAGGAACTCGGCAAATTATCCTCATAAGTTCGACAAGAAGAGGAACCATGAATTTAGTAATTTAATAACTCCTATTAAATTAAATATATGGTGGCACAAAATCGGAAGCCCCGACTGTTTACTAAAAACACAACTATCTGCAATTATGAAAATAATAGTATAGGTAGTGAGATTTGCCCAATGCCATATAAATAAGTAATAATAATAGGTAACTGTTTCTTTACAAACAATTGGTTAATAGCGGTCTTAACTATGAGGATCCTAAGGTAGCAAAATAAATTGGCCATTAAATGTGGTCCGGTATCAATAATTTAACGATGGCTTCACTGTCTCGACAACTTGCTCAGTGAAATTGAATTACCCGTGCAGATGCGGGTTACCTCAAAGAGGACGGGAAGACCCCATGCAGCTTTACTGTAGCTAGTTATCATATAAATGTTCTATTACCTCGGTTATACAGATAATAGGGAGTCGATTAGACATCTATGGAAAACCTTAGGTCTGAGGTGGAACTGGTATTTATCTTCTTATTTACAAAAATTAAGAGGAAATAGCTGACTAGTTGGCAGTTTGACTGGGGCGGTCGTCTTTAATAGAGTAGCAAAGTACATCCAAATAGATTAAAAACAAAATAATATATTTATTAAAAACAAAAATAAATATACTGACAAATAAATTAATATTGTGAATTGTTAATTCTAATAATTTGCTTAAAATTAAATTTAAAATTTCATTAATAAGGTATGCTAGAAATTAAATGGAAGTTAATGAACCATGAAAGGTTCTGTAGAGTGCAATGACGGTAAGCATGCTTAACTGAAAGACTTAATAGTCGAACAGATACGTAAGTAGGGCATAGTGACCCCTTGCTATATTATGGAATAGACAGGGATCAATTGATAAAAGTTACGCTGGGGATAACAGCCTAATAGCCAGCGAGAGTACACATTGTCCTGGCTGTTTGGGACCTCGATGTCGACTTAATTTATCCTCCAGGGGCAAAACCTTGGAAGGGTTCGGCTGTTCGCCGATTAAAAAATTACATGAGTTGGGTTTAATACGACGTGAGTCAGTATGGTCCCTATCCTTTTGAGGGACAAATAGTAAAAAAGGGAAGACCTTCTAGTACGAAAGGACCAATAGGCTGTGTTTCTCTAGTGTACCAATTGTAATATTAAATAATTAAATAAATTATCTAACTTTGCATAGTTGGGTAGCCACAAACATATTAGATAATTACTGAAAGTATATCAAGTTCGAATCTATCCCTTAGATACTATCAATGAATTTCTCTTTTGTTATCTATCACGAATGGTTATTCTTACTTTCCTAAAAATAATCATTTCTTTAAATCGATAAAATATACTACAAAATAATAGATAGAAAAGTATATAAATATATATAGTATATTATATATATTTAGCAATATGAATAATAAGTATTGTAAAATACACAAAGAGAATACAAATTCATAAATAAAGAAATAGATCATTTCTTAGATAGGATGCAAATGAATTGATTGTAAAATCGTAAGTTTAGCATTACTAATTTTTAAAATAGACTTGATGTTTTAGGTTGTCATAAATAAAATTATTATTATATTTGTAATAAGTAAATATTATTTAATTTATTTACTTTTTAAACTATTTAATATAGTTATTACAGATTTTATATAATATATTAAGATTAATTATCTTGATATATTAGCATAAGGAAACAAATCTTTTTATTTTCCGATTTTATTAAATATTTTTAATAAAAGAATTGATTAAGAGAAATCTTAGTAATACCTAACTTTTCTAATTTATATTTTGTTTTTTTAATTATAAAATAGAAAAATAGGTATATAATCAGTATAAATTAAATATTAATACTGTAGAAAACTAAGACCGATAGATTAAAAATACTTTTTTAATACAAACAATGTTACAAAATATCTCAATTTTTAATACTTTATATAATGATGCACCTCAACCTTGGCAATTAGGATTCCAAGATTCTGCTTCACCAGCCTTTTCAGGTATTGTGGATTTACATAATTCTATTTTCTTTTATTTAGTTGTTATTTGTGTAGGAGTTTTCTGGGCTTTAGGTTCTTTAATGTACTTCTATAGTTATAACAAATCTCCTATTGTATATAAATATATAAATCATGGGACATTAATAGAATTAATCTGGACTATAACACCAGCTTTAATATTAATAGTAATTGCTTTCCCTAGTTTTAGATTATTATATTTATTAGATGAAGTAACTTCACCAACTATAACAATTAAAGTAGTAGGTCACCAATGGTATTGGTCTTACGAATATAGTGATTATGTAACAGAAAGTGGACAATCTATTGAATTTGATTCTTATATGATCCCTGAATCTGATTTAGAATTAGGTCAATTTAGATTATTAGATGTAGATAATAAAATGATTATCCCTGTAGATTGCCACATAAGATTAATTGTAACAGGTGCTGATGTAATCCATAGTTTCGCTGTTCCATCTTTAGGATTAAAAATTGATGCTACACCAGGTAGATTAAATCAATGTTCAATCTTAGCTGAAAGAACAGGAACTTTCTATGGTCAATGTTCAGAAATTTGTGGAACATGGCATGGGTTTATGCCTATTGCTGTAGAAGCAGTTTCAGTTCAGGATTACTTAGCTTGGGTAGATTCAATGTAATTGTTCATAATTAATTTCTTTTTTTATTGTTTAATATTTTTAGAATAAAACTTATTTGCTCCCCTCCTATTTAGTTTAGTAATTAAAAATTAAATAGATAAACCACATAACTTATTCTAAACTATATAATCAATTAGTCAATTATTTATATAAAATTATAATGTTTAACAATATTCTATATATAAACTAATAGTATTTATTAAATAATAAGAGTGTAATTCTTTTTAATTAAATTCAATAACAAATAATAATATTTAGTAAAACCAAATTATTAATAATTACTATCTAAAGTATAGATAAGTATTACACATTTTATTATATCTTAAAAGAGATATATATTTTATAGATTAAATTTTAAAGGGGAAATCTGATAATTGGTAATCAACTGTACTTGCACTACTGTAATGATAGTTCGAGTCTATCTTTCTCCATATAAATATTTATAAATATATAAAAGCTTCGGTTGCTTAAGGGTTAAAGCGTTCGTCTGAAGATCGAAAGACAGTGGTTCGACTCCATTCCGAGGCATTTAAATAAAATTTCTTTAATAAATAGCCTGAATAGTTCAATTGGTAAAATAACTTACTTGTAATAAGTCGTTGGCGGTTCAAGTCCACCTTTAGGCAAATTATAATTCACTAAAAGAGTATAATTAATATTATATTTAATAAGTAATTAATTAATGTTTTGTTATGAGTTATAGTATAATTGGCAAAACGTCTTCCTTTGGCGAAGAATTTCCTCGTTCGAATCGGGGTAACTCAAGGTAGAGTTATACTCTTATATTTTACATATATAAACATTAGGGTAAATTAATAATAATAAATTAAAAAGTTTTAATATTAAATATAATATTTTAAATATAAAAGATCTTTTTATCTTAGGTAAAATATACATATATAAGATGGAAGTGTAACTCAAAGGTAGAGTGTTTCACTTTTAATGAAACGGTTAAGAGTTCGAATCTCTTTACTTCCTTAATAATAATACTTATTATTTATAATTATATAATAATTATTTATAAAGTATATTAATTATATTGAATAAAGAGCATAGTATAATTGGTAATATGATGATCTCCAAAATCGTTGTTAGGTGTTCGAGTCGCCTTGCTCTTGAAATATAATAAATTATTACTGAAAAGGGGTCCTTAGCTTAAATAGGTAGAGTTCCTAATTGTCACTTAGTACGGTACCAGTTCGAATCTGGTAGGACTCGTAATAAATTAAATTAAATAATAACTGTTCTTTAAAAGAGTAATATTATTTAAATTATAATATATGTCAGACACTATCTTTTAAAAATATATAAAATTATAATACTTATGTTAGCTGCTGCAAAATTCATCGGTGCAGGATTAGCTTGTTCAGGATTAATTGGTGCCGGATTAGGTATCGGACAAATCTTTGCTTCATTAATCGCTTCTACTGCTAGAAACCCTCAATTAAGAGGACAATTATTCGGTTACGCAATTTTAGGATTCGCCTTAGCTGAAGCTACAGGATTATTCTCATTAATGATTGCTTTCTTATTATTATACTCATAATTAAATTAATCAATAATTAATTTTAATTAAATCTTATATCCCCTCCAATAACCATCTCTTAAAAAGGATAAAATAAAAATCTAACGAGTATAGTTAAGTTGGTATAACCTCTACCTTCCAAGTAGTAGTGATCAGTTCGAGTCTGATTATTCGTATATAATATTAGAATTACCCTTCTTGTGCTTTTACAGGATTTGGGGTGTTTACTTTGTTTCCGTTTTCCTAATACGGAATAATAACGTAGCAAAGAATATTTTATTAATTAGTTCTAATAATTTATTTATTAATTTCTTTCATACTATTATTAACTTAAGTTATTGATGTTTCATCAATGCTTTTATTTGCTACTATATTTCTAATTTTATTATTTAATGTTTCTAATTTGCTACTATTATTGAATTGAATATCTTATAAAATTTATAGTAACTAAATATTTTATTATTATAATTTATATAAGATTATACTTTAGTATAGTTATATTATTACCAGAGTCGAACTGGTATTTACTGATTAGGAATTCATAAATTTTACCATTAAATTATTTTTATTTAGTTTCTTAAGTAAATAAAAGTATAGGTACTTAATTAGAATATTTTATTATAAATCAAGTATTTATTAAAACTAAGCACACAATTAAAACTTTAGAAAAATAATGAAAATAAATATTATAAATAATTTCTATGTAAATTCTCCATTAGAACAATTTGAAGTAGTTAGTTTAGCTAGTTATAATTCTCCTTTATTCTTTAATACATCTTTTACTTTAACAAATTCAGCTTTATTTACAGTTTTAGTATTATCTTTAATATTATTTTTACATAAAAATATTGGGAAAGGCAATATTAATTTAAACTTTAATAACAAAATGAAATTAATACCAAATAAAGAAAGTATCTTATTAGAAAGTTTATTTGCAAGTATAAATTCTATAGTAAGAGATCAAATTGGTAGAGAAGCTTATTTACCATTTATTTATTCTTTATTCTTATTTATTTTATGTTCTAATTTAGTTGGGAATATACCATATACATTTACTATTACAACATCAATAATAATTTCAATAGGATTATCATTTACTATATTAATAGGTGTAACTATTTTAGGTTTATCTATTCATAAAATACACTTCTTCTCATTCTTTATTCCTTCTGGTACACCTTTAGCTTTAGTTCCTTTATTAGTTTTAATTGAATTAATTAGTTACTTAGCTAGAGCTTTTTCATTAGGAATAAGATTATTTGCTAATATGGTAGCTGGTCATACATTATTAAAAATCTTATCAACATTCTTATTTAAAATGTTCTCAGGTGGATTAATAATATTTGTATTAACTTTAATACCATTTGCTTTATTCTTAGCTATTACAGGTTTAGAATTAGCTGTTTCATTTATTCAAGCTTATGTTTTCGTTTTATTAGTATGTTCTTACATTAAAGATGCTATTGAATTACATTAATTTATAATATATATTTACCCCTCCAAAAGATTTACCTGTTATAAATTAATCTCATTAATTTCAAATTCTCAAGTACATATTAATATACTTAAAAGAGAGTTAGAAGTCTAAAACTGGGATTAAAGATAATTGTGTTATATTAATTAATATATTTTTAAGTAATAACACTAAATAAATTTAGGAAGGTTCAAGGTATAAAGTAATAATTTTAATAATTATTAATTTTAATAAAAATAAAGTTTTAGTGCAAAATACAAAGTAATTTGGTGGAATTCTTAGAGAAAATATTAAATTAAATTAGTCAAATTAAATAAAATCTAACACTAAAGTTTGTTAATTTTATTTAATAATAATTTAATTTTGAAAAATAGAAAACCCTTTATTTAGCCTGAGATACACAATTTACATAAAATGTAACATATTAGATCAATCAGAAAATTCATAGTAACAAAAACTGTCTTATAGATATTTATTTCTAACTCATTATTACTAAATTAATTTATTCTTAAAATATTCAACTTTTTACTGAAATAGTTAAACGGTAGAACGTACCCTTCATGATGGTAAAACAAAGGTTCAATTCCTTTTTTCAGTATACAATAAGAATAATTTAATTCTTATTTTAATTAATAATGTTACTGTTATATATAATAACTAAATAACTAATTCTTAAAATTAATTTATAAGGGTAGGATCGGAGACTCGAACTCTGAACATCGTCGCCACAAGACGTCATTTTAACCAATTAAACTAATCCTACCTCTTTTATATTTTAACTAATTAAATTAATGGTGAATACAAAGCCTATGAGATATTTATTTCTTAGGACCTACATTTTATGTAGGAATTTTTAATAATGAAATTGATTTTAGTAAACCAAAATTAGAGGTTTACAAAAAGCCTATAGAAATATGATAGATGAAGACAAAATAAAATCATTATTAAATTATCATAGAAAGCCAATAAAATTTGAAACAATGAAATGGTCTAAAGATTTAAGTAATTCAACAATATATATAGAACAAAGACCCTATGAATTGGATATAGCAAGTTTTAAAGGATCTGTAATATATAATTATTACACCTCTGATAACAGAATCTTAGAACAAACCTCTTCAATAATAATGTGAAACAATAAAATATCTGTTTTCGGGAATTTTATTAATAAAATGCTAAAATTTTCGAGGAAATAATTTAAAGCCCCCTTTTTTTTATATTGAGATTTATTTTAATTGGCAGAAGTCTATGGAGTTGCGAACCATAAAAGAATCAGTTCGAATCTTAGAAGCTAAATTTATTAAATAACACGGGATAAATTTAATTTGTTGTAAGCTTCTAAGATTTTATCAAATTAGTTTATTACTAGATAAAATAGCTGAATTCCTTCTCAGTTCGAGTCTTGTAATAATACTTGATTTTAAAGTAGTATTACCAGCTTCGTCTAAGATATAGTATAGGTCATCTATACTACTGATATTAATAATAATCTAATTACTATAAATTTAGTTGCAGTATTTAAATACAATAATATTGAAGAAGTTTACCAGTAGTTCTTGATGTCTTTTTATGAAAGAACAAAATACAAATATATAGTATATCAGTAAAATTAATATATACCATAAACCTTAAACATCTTATTAGTTTTGAGCTAATAATCTTTTGCTTCGTAGGCAAATGTTGTACTACTTAGCTAAACTTGGATTAGAATTATTAATTAACTAATTAATTTTCCTTAAAGTCAAGTTGTCAACTGTAAATTACAAGTAAAGAGACTCGAACTCTTAGTTGCTAGAAGCATAAATGCCTAAGATTTACCCGGTTACCTTAAATTACGGCATACTTGTTAATATAATAAAAATATTTAAGTTTGTTTTTTTTTGTTGTTTTTTGTTTTGTTTTATTTATTTTTTTAATATTAATTTTTGTTTAAAACAAATTACATTTATGTGACTTATTTTTATAATGATATAGGGAGTAGAGTAATCGAAACTCTGTCTGTAAAGTGTAAATTTACTGCTAAACCACTCAGCTAACCCCCTAATTTATAATACTATGTAATTATTACATAATTAATTATTAGTGATTATTATTAATAATCTATTAAATTAGAATTAGTCAAACAAAACAGATTGGAGGGGGGTTATATACTCTTCGTTTTATTTTTCAGCAGCACCTTCCAGTACGGCTACCTTGCTATGACTTTTGAGATGTTACTCAATTTAATTCGTTGGGTTCAGTTTTTTCTTAACAATCACGTTTATAATTTTAGATTTTTATAGTTAATAAGCACATACTATTATCCAATTAAGGATTTTCTATATTAAACTTATACTTATATAAAGTATACTGTATATTTACATAGATTGTAAATAAGAAAATAAGAACAATGCACATCTTCCTTAAAATCAAGCTCCTTCCCAGCGACAGACGGTTAGTTCATCCTGAATGCTTAATTCACCGTTGCGTAATGATCAACGATTACTCGAAATTCCTTTTTCATGTCACCGAGTTTCAGATGACAATTCAACTAATTTAATAGTTAACTTTCTTTAATGATTAGCTCCTCCTTTTTCCTTACTTTTTTAATTATAAGGACAGAATTGCATCACTTTGTAAAAGTTTTTGTGGCACGTCTATAGCCCAGTTCATAAGGGCCATAATGACTTGTCTTAGCCCCAATTAGCATCTTATCAACACTATTATGTATTATGTTTAAATTAATACTAGGGATTTCGTCCGTTTACGGATTTAACCAAACTTCTCACGACACGGACTGACGACAGCCATGCAACACCTGTAATCTTAGAATAATTGATTTAAATATACTAATATGGCAAATTACTTTAGCATAAAATATATAGAAAAATAAATATTAATAAGAATATACAAGAACTGGTAAGATTTTACGCGGATTATCGTATTAAATAACATGCTTCACTTCGTTTGCTTCAAGACCGACTAATTTTTTTGTTTTCAACTTTGCAGTCTTACTAACAAGGCGGAATGGTCATCGTGTTAACCTCGTTACTAATTTTTTATATTTATTTAATAACTACCATTCATCGTTGACTGAGAGAGATAATTAGGTATCTAATCTAAGTTTCTTATTCTCCCCTTCGTTTCTTAGCGTCAATCTTAAGTAGATAAATAGCTTTAACCTTTAGTACTCCACATTATTATAAGTTGTCAGTCCTAATTAATTATGTTGTTTAGCTTACCCTCTTTTAGATTCTAGCTTTATTATTAATTTAAAGCCGCCTACACACCCTTTACGCCTGATTATGACGATTAACGTTTGTGTCTAAGGTCTTACCGAGTCTTCTGGCACCAAATTTAGACGACACTAATAGTAAGATAATATCATTATTTTCTCTTACCTTATCTTAATATTTTTAGTAATTAAGATTTCAGTTAGCTAGTTCACTCTTTCGAGCATTGACTAATATTCTTGACTGCAGGTAATTTTATATTACTTGGGGTATTTCATTCCCAATGTGGCCATAAGTTCTATCAAACTTGGCTTTTGATCGTAGACTTGGTAGGCCGTTACCACTACCAACTATCGTAATCAAAGTAAATAGAATCCTAAAGCAGAAAAATTCCTTTTAAAATAAAAATTCATTTACCATAATCATTTATTAAAATATACTAAATAAAATCATTAATACGCTTAATTAGTCAAATATTAATAATTATAAATTTAATAATATTATTAATAATTATATTTTTATATATAATACGAAAATACTCAGAATAATAATAAGACTATTTTTCTTTCTTTTCTGATTATTTATCTCCTATTTATGGAGACTTATAGGGTATCTTATTTACTATACTCACCTCTACACCTTATTTCTTAGAATAAACCTAAATTTACTATCGGAAATAATGATTTGCATGTCTTAAAACTACTGAATAACGTTCAATCGGAACCAAAATTAAATTCTTACTAAATTTTAAACAATTAAATACTAATTGTCTTATTATATATGTTTTCACAATATTTTATATCTCTTTTATAATTGAATAATTATTTTATTAATATTTTAGTTACTCATTAATACGGGCACTGTCGGATTCGAACCGACGACTCTTTTGGAGTACTCGTTTTCAAGACGAGCGCCATAAACCAGACTCGACCAAGTTCCCTTGTATTTGTTATATTAAGACCGAAGGGAATTGAACCCTTATAATATCCATTATGAGCGAACTGCATTAACCAATTATGCTACAGTCTTTAAAATTTTATTATTCTTAAAATTTATATTTCTATTTTATCTTGGTTTTATTCTTAGGTTAATTAATTATTATAATTAAATGAAGAGTTTAGGAATCGAACCTAATGTGGTCTAAGACCAATTCTTTTACAGAGAACCACCATTACCAATCGGATCACCTCTCCTCCAATAGAAATTATTATATAAACTTCTTTTAAGTCAGCTATATATTTATATGTAGCTTTATTTATAATAAACAAAATATTTATTAAAAAATAAAATTACAAAGGAGGGGGAAAAGATTATTCATGAGTATTAGTTAAAGAGATAGCTCCAGATCCAATTTCTAATATGAAACCTATAGTTAATACGAAGAAGAAAATTAATCCTATTATGAAACCGTAAGTACTTACTTGATATAAAGTTACAGCTAAAGGAAATAATAATAATATTTCTAAATCAAATACTAAGAATAACATAGCTACTATATAGAAATGAATTTGGAAAGTTGCTCTAGTTTGACCCTCAATAGCTAAGAAACCACACTCATAAGCAGATGCTTTAGCTTCATAAGCATTTTTAGGGGCTAATAATAAATTTAAAGCTAATAAAATCCCAGCTAAAATAGGAACCAAAATAAATAAAACAATTAAGTTGTTAATCATGTTATATTAATCAAATATTATTATTGATAGTAACTGTACACTATTTAATATTATTGTAGGTTTAATTAAGAATAATAAAATTCCTAAAGTTAAACTAGAAATTAAGAAACTATGTAAATTATTTAATACTAACTCATTACTTTCTGTTGTATCTGATTTACTATTTGTATTTTCTGTATGTAATACTCTTATTATTTTTATATAATATGATGCACTTATTACACTAGTTAATATAGCTACAATAGCTATTAAATAATATTGACTATCAATAGCAGAATATAACACATAATATTTAGAGAAGAATCCAATTAAAGGTGGTACTCCTGCCATTGAAAATAAACATACAGTTAAACTTAAACTTAAAAAAGGATTACTGAAAAATTGTCCTTTTAATTGAGAAATGAAATTAATATCTGAACTAATTAAATTATTCTTAACTACTAAATTATTATTAATAACATATCCAAATGCTAATAAAATTAAGAATACATTTAAATTTGTTAAACTATATTGAAAGATATAAAAATATAAAGCTTCTATTGAACTTGATGAATTTATTGCTAAAGCAATTAATATAAATCCAACATGAGATATTGTACTATATGCTAATAATCTTTTTATTCTTATTTGAGATAATCCAACTACTGTTCCTATAATTAAAGAAAATAAAGCACTTAATAATAATAAATGTTTAATTTCTATTATTTTATAATTAGCAAAATTTAAGACAAATTCAGGTAGTAAATTAAAATTTTGTAATTCTACAGAATAAGTTGATAAATTTAATCCATTTATTAATTCAAATAGTAAGAATATTATAGAAATTTTAGGCATTATAGTTAACCAAATAGTAACTATTGTAGGACTGTTATCATAAACATCAGGAGCCCAATTATGTAATGGTGCTGCTGCTATTTTGAATAATAATCCTAAAAAGATAAATAAGATACCTAATGTTATACCTAATGAGACAGGATCATGGATTGAGAAAACATTTAATACAGAACTTAAAGAATATAAAGATTCAAATTTAGTAATTCCTGTATAAGAATAAATTAAAGCTACTCCTAATAGTATCACACAAGATGATAATCCACCTAATAAGAAATATTTTAATCCTGCTGCAGTAGCTGATTCTGAATCTCTGTATAAAGTTGCTAAGATGTATACTCCAAATGATTGTAATTCTAAACTTAAATACATTGAGATAAAATCTGAAGATGATAATAATAATGAAGATCCTAAAGTACTAAATAGAACTATTATTGAGTATTCAGTAGCGGGGTTATTTGCAATACTTAAATTTTGTGATTTTAAATTTAAATTATTATTTTTGTAACTATTTTTATTTAAATAAATATTAAATACAGGCCAAGCTGTTAATATTAAAGCACCTGTTATATATATAAAAATATCTATTATTTGAGATGTTATAGTTACATGGAATAAACCACTATATATACCTAAACCTGATTCAATTGATTGAACATATAAGGAATTAAATGATAATCCTGCGGCATAAATAAAGATAATAGAAGTTAATCTTAAAAATAAATTAGGAGACAAATTTAATCTGATAGAAGGAATGGCAATAGCCACTATTAATAGTAATATACTGATAAAAATCATTAAAACTTTAAATTCCCTTGTATATAAATATTATATATATCTTATACTTTTATAAACAAATTCTTAATTAAATAATAAAATATATAAGCAATTGGAGGGGGGGTTTATGTAAAATACTTTGTTATCTGTGAATAACAATTTAATCATCTATAATTAAATTATTTCTTGATTAGTTAATTATAATAATAAATGTTATTTGTTAGAATTTTGATTTTCTTGAGATAAATATAGTAGCTACCATTGCTAATAATAATAATATACTACATATTAATAATAAAGATGCACCATATGTATATAAATTATGACCTATAGCTTCAATATGTGTAAAGCTTGTTATAGTAGTATCAGCTATAGAAGGATTATATGTAGTTAAAATATTAACTAAATAAGAATTATTAACTGCTAAAAATAAACTATTAATGATATTAGTAAAATCAAAGAATAAAGATATAATAGAAACATTATTAATTTGGAAAGGTAATATAGTAAATATTATATATATAAATAAAGATCCTATAGCTAATGCTAATGGAAAATTTTGAGTATATTGAGAACCTGTTTCTAAAATATCTGTTAATTTTATATTAATCATCATTATTACAAATAAGAATAATACTGTTATAGCTCCTACATATAATAAGATATAAGATATACCAATAAATTCTACACCTAATAAAATTAAATATCCTGCAATATTAAAGAAAACTGAAATTAAGAATATAACGGCTAATACTGGGTTAGTCGAAGTAATAACTAATAAGCCAGAACTAATAGCACCAAAAGCTAAAATGTTTAATAATAAATTTTTCATATATAAATATGTATTTTGCCTACGGTTTCCCGTTCGTAATAATTATTTTATTACAATTAAAGGCATAAATCATTAAATATTAATACTAATACTTAAGTAGGTTTTACCTTGAATTTTTTACCTTAATTTACTAAATAAAGGCAGAGTTCCTAACTGAACAACAATCAAATAAAACGTAAAGACATAATAATATATATTTACGTACTTATACATATAATTTATATAAATATAAGTGTTTATATGCTATAAATAGCAATTTAAAAAAGAGGGATTTTAAAATATTTAACTAAAAAGTGAATATTGTTTTAATTGTATAATTAATATTACTTAATTAATTAATATAGGAAAGAATATATATAATAATATTTATTTAATAAAATTATTTAATAATAATCCTGTTGATACAGATATACTATACGATCCTCTTCTATTTTTATTTGTAAATCTGGCTGTTTCTACCAATACTGCTTTTTTTCTTGCTAAACTTCCGATTTTTTCAGTTTTTTGTGTTTTTCTGGGGACTATTTTTTGTGTTGGAAATCTTCCAGCAAATTTGATAGTTAATCCAGTTAAATATCCTGGGATAATTGAAAATCTTTTTCTTTGATTATTAGCAGTAGGTTTAGTAATTAATGCCGATTTATAAATTTTACCTAATAATCTTCTAATTTTAATATTATCAGCTAAATAAGATAATAAATTAACAATAATGTTAGGATCATAGAAAGGATAATGTAATCTAATTAATTCTAATTGAACAGATTTATTAAAAATTTTACTTAATAATTGAGATAAAACTAATAATCTTTGATTATAAATATTTAAAAACATA
>JBBPME010000275.1:0-29795 GCA_038090155.1 Rossbeevera pachydermis
ACTGGTACATTTACTAATGCTATTACCATAGATATACTAGATAAGGCTTATTAGCCTAATGTAACTTGAGTAACACTTAATGTTACTATCAAGCGCTGCCCTATAGACACTTGTATGTGTGTCTAGGTCGATGATTAGTGTAGTAACTTAATTACCATCACTAATTCTAACACATCTCCCAGAACATTTATTCGAACTTCCACCCGCTGAGGACATCGGTGTCTAGTAAGGGGATAATGTAACGTTTTCACTTTTCTATTTCACTTTTTCACTATGTCACGTCTCGCTAAGATCACATTAACTATTAGTAAGTAGTATATAAGCTCGACCCCTTTGTATCGTATCTCTTTAGTTTGAAATCACTTTTTATCCTTGAACATCGTCTCTCTTCGAGCCGCCTCAACGGATCTTCGTAGGTTGATTTCAGGCTGATTCTAAGCTTCGTAACAATTGCTTTGTTGACCCTTCCCATTCAATCACGCGCTTGACGAGCAGGACTGGGACCATCATTATGATCGACAAACAAAGAGCACAGCATCCAGCATGCTGGTAAGCGCGGGCACTGTTGTCAGGTTGGAGGTGTGCTAGTAAGTCCAGTATAGTTTGAAAGAACGTCAAAAAAGGAAGAAGTGATGGGAAGTGTCATTTCAAAACATAATAAACACGCGAACGAGGTCTTCCATATTGATGGCTTCTCCAATCCCAGAATCCTGGTGACATACTGTGGGCACAGGGAAATAGATGTGACAGAGAGAAACAGCGGGACCGCCGAAGACGAGAGTAGCTAATTATTCAGACCCATCCTCCCGGCTACCATCGATTCACCTGCACCGAACCAGATTAAATTTGGGGAAGAGCGTCTAAGGGAAATCATTGAAGCGATTACTTGTGCGGCGTTGACCGCAACTGCGATGGCAGCTTGTTCTGGTATCTCGGTTTGCATGATGACACGCCAAGCAGCGAAGCCATCGTGGGGTTAGACAGCCGTGCATACATGGGCGCTCAACACTGCCGAAAAAGCTCCACTGAATACAACAATGCCGTAGAAAGTATGTTGACAGTGCACCTCGAACGATCATTGCTGATACTTACGTAATGACACAACAAAGACACCAATGACATTGACTGGAGCATGAGGAGACATGTCTGGGGTGGAATGTTGTCGGCAATCCCGGTCCGGATTGTATGGTGATTTTGCCTAGTCCGAAACAGTGATCTTGCTCCGGTCCAGTTAAACTACCCTTCGGAACAACTTGGGAAACTCGCTTTGCCCTGATGACTTCTTGCACGTGCCGGCGTGCTGCGGGATTTATCAGATGATGTTGCAGGTAATAGTACGGATCCTGTACAGCTTTGTAGATATTGGGTTTGGTTCTCCCGAGAGCCTTGAGTCAATGGTTGTACCGGGATGCCGGGTCATCTTGCGGGGTTTCGATTGGCAGTGTCGCACTGGGAGTTGTCCACGAGTTTCAGGCACTGAGATGCGATCAGTCACGCCAGTAAACTCACAGGTTACGCTTGTGAGCTCGCTAGAAAGCAGAACTCTCTGCTTTTTCGTTGTGTTATTTTTACTACTACTTGAATGCCTTGGCGACCTTTCACCGTGCTGTTCACGTCCAAAAGAAGCCATGCAATGTAAAAATAGACGGTAAGCTATCACGAAGTAATAGTAGATTATGGCTTACTGCGACTTCCCGCCTACTGCATGGCAGACAAGTGGCTCCTGGCGGTACCGCATGTGGGGTCCAGGGTCGGACGGTCCACGGTATTCAAAATGCTGGCTCCGCAGGAAAATAATTCTCTCGTTTTTGGGTGAGAAATGGATAGTCTCTTAGTTCACAAACCCACGGTCGGTCGCGCCATAAGCACTGATCAGAATCTACACAGGATGCATTTCCTGAAAGCGATAAATTTGAAACGCGGTGGATGTAGTAGGGCTAATATACGACCAAATTTCGCTTATGTAATAATATCCTTTAAGGCTAGTAACAACGGTTGGGATGGTGTCGGCGCGAAATGACCGCGTTCGCACAAATGTCCTTTGACGTCTTGACTTTCTTGACTACTTGACAGCAGAGGCTCCACTCCGCTTATGTGGCAGCTTGGAAATGTTCAGTGCTTGGTCGTTCCCAGAGCTTGGGGCAGTCCAGGATAGCCGTCAAAAAATGGTCACTGGCTTACTGTATCATTCCCGAAGCGATCGCGTTGCAAACGTTCAAGTGCAGATCTGGTTGCGTTAGTCCGGGGAACACTCAACTCGGCGGCAGTTACCCACACGTTTCAAATCTTCTTCCAGTCGGTGCGCACCCGCACTAGCGATCGCAGGTACTCGATCGGCAGAGAACAGTTAGTTACAGGAAAAACTCAAATCTACGCGGTATGCCCTTGAAGGTTAGGACAGAGGAGGGTCATGATCGAAGCCGATCATATAGTGACATTATAGGGGATGGCGATTCAGACTGCCACCGTCAACCGCAAACCCGCGGCATTCCCAGGAAGTCAGTTGCGCAGGGTCAGCCTTCTGGACCTCCATAAAGAAGATATAACGTCCCAGTTCGTCCTCTGATTTTTAGGTTTCCTGTCTTGCCCCATACATACCCCCTCGGAGCCAACCTGTGCTTGTCACTCTAGCCGTTCTTTATCTCCCCTTACATACATACATATCTTGACGGTCCAAACCCCGGTTTCTTTCCGTCTCTCTTTTCTTGAATAATGTTCTCCAATGTCACATGGCTCGATCTCTGCCTCGCGGGTGCCGGACTCTACCTCGTCAAACAGGTTTTGACCAAAAAACAAGCTCTTTCACCCCTTCCCCCGGGGCCCAAGGGCCTGCCCCTCGTTGGTAACATCGCGGACATGCCTTCCATCAAGCCCTGGCTCACCTTCGCAGAGTGGGGCCGGAAATATGGTGCGTATGTCCTTCACCCTGGCCGTTCATACGTTGACCGCTTGTAGGCGACATATCCCATGCAGAGGTCCTGGGTCAGCACATCATCATCTTGAACAACGCCGATGTCGCTATGGAGATGCTTGACAAGAAAAGCACTTTCTATTCCGACCGTCCCGTCCTTCCCATGGGTGGCGAACTCGTTGGCTGGAAGAATACGCTCGTTCTCCTTCCCTATGGCGATCGTCTCCGTGCATACCGCAAAAACTTTGCTCGTGTCATTGGTAGCCGTGCGGCGATGAACGCCTACCATCCCATCGAGGAGATGGAAACCCGTCGCTTCCTCCAGCGTGTGCTCGCAAAACCCGCGGAGCTATCGCAACACATCCGCCATACTGCTGGCGCCATTATCTTACGCATCTCCCATGGCTATGCAGTCAAGGAGAACCACGACCCCTTTGTTGACCTTGCTAACAGGGCAGTTGATCAGTTCTCCAAGTCTACGGCCACTGGGGCTTTCTTAGTTGATGTTATGCCGGCTCGTAAGTCATCATCGCTCATACGAAATGCAGCTGTCCGTCTCAATCCCGTCATGTAGTGGCTCATGTTCCCGATTGGTTCCCTGGTGCGGACTTCAAGGTCAAGGCGAAGGAATGGCGCGCGACTCTGGAGGAGATGGTTCACAGGCCATATCAATTTGTCAAGGATCAAATGGTAGGCGGGCCCAAACAAGATGCTTTAAAATTAAATAACGTATCATAGGCTGCGGGAGTCGCTCCGGAATCGTTCGTTTCCAACCTGCTTGAGGGCAGGACATTGTCTGCAGAGGAAGACCATGTTGTAAAGTGGTCTGCCGCATCATTGTACTCCGGTACGTCAGACTTCCCCTTTAGTACAGGTGTTGACTGAACGCGTGCACAGGCGGTGCCGACACTGTGGGTAACGAATATCGTTTAATGGAGCGTGTTGTTGACTTGCAGCGTTGATAGACCGTTTCGGCGATCTACTCCTTGTTCTTGGCTTTGACACTCTTCCCCGAGGCGCAAAAGAAGGCACGTGCAGAGATTGACGCAGTCATTGGCTCGGACCGACTTCCCAATTTCTCCGACCGCGATTCGCTGCCGTATGTCGAGGCACTCACGAAGGAAATTCTTCGTTGGAACGCCGTCGCGCCATCCGGTTGGTGCCTTTTTCATTCATGTACGTGTTGAAGGACCGCTGATACCGGAGCAGGTGTCCCTCACCGTGTGACCGAAGACGATATCCACGACGGGTACTTTATCCCCAAGGGCTCTCTGATTATTACCAACCTCTGGTTCGAAAGCTAGCTCCGCCTGTCGATATTTTTATTGATTCGGATTTGATAGGTTTATGCTTCGCGACCCTAGAAGATATCTTGATCCTGATGAATTCAAACCGGAGCGTTTCCTTCCCCGCGAAGGAAAGGAGCCTGAAACTGACCCCCGTAGTATCTGCTTTGGTTTTGGGAGACGGTACGTTTTCGTTATTAATCATTATTGGTTATTTGGCTGACTTGGCTTCTTGGTAGCATTTGCCCAGGTTAATATCCACCTCAACACCGCGCCGGAACGAAAACTGACTTATTTTTTTTCTTGCGATCAGGAATGTACATGGCTGACGCGTCTGTGTGGATCTCGGTTGCAATGTCAATTGCAGTGTTTGACGTGTCCAAGGTTGTTGAGAATGGCGTCGAGATCACGCCAGAGGTGGACCCGTCGACAGGAACCATCAGGTAAGAGAGCATCGCTTGTTCACGGTGTCAGGCCAAGGAACTGAAGGTGTGTTGCAGCCATCCGAAACCGTTCAAGTGTGCCATCAAGCCGCGCTCGGCTAAAGCGTTGGAGCTAATCCAGCAAGACCCTGTACAATGAATCCAGGAAGCGATGTCCATCATTCGATCTAGGCGACCTGTAGTGTGCTTTTAGCGATTCCGTTAAGCGAGTTGCATGGTGTTTTGGATAATGTAGTATTGTACAAGATATTCATTGTTACGCGTTGCAAGCGGACATCCGCCGTTGACGGAGGTGAATAGATCGATCTCGCTTCTTGGATCGAATTGCCAAACAATCATAGAACGTGTCCGTCCCCATAGTGAATGACGGAATCTCAGGAGTGCGCGCGATCTGCTTCCGCACGAGGCTGGTTCTCGTCCAGGATGCGTTCGATGGATGCCCGGATAGTTTCCGCAAATGATGCCTCGTGCAGCAGCGGTGCCTCTGCTATCGCCCGTTCGAGTATCGGATATCTTTCAACGATCTCAAACGGCAGCCCAAACGGATATCGTCGCGAGTAGTACTCACCTGTCTACCTCGCCCATCAACTCCCGGTAGATTGCATCTTGAGTCTGGTTCAACAGCCTCGGGTCCGACGCCAGCCGTTGCCGTGCAATCTCGTCCACCCGAGACTGGAAACTTGCGATCCGGTCCTGCAGAGTGCATGAAAGGACCCGACACTCTGTAGTCAGGTAGCCTGGGGGGGCGCAGTACGTACGCTGCGCTGAAACTGCGCCAATAGTTCTCGTCGCAGGCGGTCAAAATCTCCCGACTTTTTGAATCTGACGGTGTCTCAGTTTCTGCAAGTGAAGGGCGTAAAAGAGACAGGACTGGCTCGTCAATAAGTTGTTCGGGAGTTGACATGCTTGATAGATGTGGCTGTACCCTACTCAGCTCCTCCCATGACTGACGCGAAGTTTCCTCCTCTTAAGAATGATCTCATTCTGCGTGCAGCTCGCGGAGAACACACAGAACGTGCTCCGGTATGGATCATGCGCCAGGCTGGTCGTTATCTACCAGGTCCTTTACCTCTCTGTTAGCTGGTCTATTCGCTCATATCATCCTCTTTCAGAGTTCAGAGAGCTCCGTAAATTACACGATTTCTTCCATATCTGCCAGACCCCAGAGCTCGCTGCCGAGATCACATTGCAGCCCATAGATCGCTATCCACATTTGCTCGATGCCGCGATCATTTTCTGCGATATCCTCGTCATCCCACAAGCCATGGGAATGGAGGTGCTCATGAACCCCGGTCCCGTCTTCACTAAACCTCTCGATGTCCCCGAAGACGTCAAGGATCTGCAGACCGATCACGTAACAGAGAGGCTCCAGTACGTGTATGACGCCATCACATTGACACGCAAACGCCTCTCCGGCCGTGTGCCTCTCATCGGGTTCTGTGGCGCCCCCTGGACCCTCATGTCCTACATGATCGAGGGTGGATCGAGCAAGACGCTCCAGAAAGCGAAAACATGGCTGTTCAAATACCCCGAACAGTCCAAAGCCCTTCTCCAGCTCATCACCACCGCATGCATAGATTTCTTGGTCGGGCAGGTGGACGCGGGTGCACAGGTACATACCTCCCTTGATCGCCCTATTTGAAATCGCTGATAGAGATCCGTGCTAGGTTCTCCAGGTGTTCGATTCTGATGGTGGTCAGCTGTCGCAGCACGATTTCAAGCAGTTTTCACTGCCGTACGTCGCACAGATTGCCGAGGGCGTGCGTGGGCAGCTCAGAGATCGCGGACTTCCGTCGGTACCGATGATTCTCTTCGCCAAGGGCGCCTCGCCAGCGCTCGCCGCCACTGCCAAGTACGATGTCGTCGGTCTAGAGTGGACCGTCGATCCATCGGATGGGTCGATCCCACGTGGCGTGGCCCTGCAGGGAAACATGGATCCCGTCGCGCTCTACGGCGGGCGCGACGCCATCGAACGAGAGGCGAAGCGAATGTGCGCTGGGTTTAGGGCAGTTCGCCCTACCTCTGGTTGGATCGCCAATCTTGGCCACGGAATCACGCCTGGCGTTGACCCAGACGATCTCAAGTGGTTCTTGCAGTGTGTGCACAAATACTCCCAAACGGAGCAGAGTTAGATGAGCTCTGGGCTAACTTAGTATGTATTGGCGAAAATCATTGAGCAGGTTGTGCCCCGTACGTTTATCGTTGATATACACAAGCGACGACAAGGCAATGCGGGCGTGAGATGCGAATAGGGGATGCGTTGAACCTTTACAATGTCAGGAGTAGGAGATCATGATAAATACCGACAGCGAATGAAACACGGCTCACAAGAGCGAGCCAGATTAAGCGAGCGATGGACCAAAGGCATGCGACGACAAAAGATAGCGAAAACATATATGTAGCGTAATGAATGTCATGCCACGACGTCGGCAGCACTGAAGCTACTCCTTCTCCGTCTCACGGGACGTGGACCAGGTCTTTGAGTGGTCTTGGATGCAGGAACAACGACAGCTGATGCACCAGTCGTCATCCAAGCATCAGAAGTAGGTTTCGACTTTGCTCCTGCAGTCATCTGCGCCAGGGTATTATTTGCATTGTTCCGCTTTGCCAAAGTAGGTAGTCTCGACGGAGTCGGTGACGGCGGTGGTTGTGGAACTCTCCGCGACGAAGGTGCACCAACGGCTGCTCTAGCTGCCGTGCTTCGCGTCATCGTCCCACCCGTGAGTTTCGGTATCTTGTGTGGAGGTTGCGCAGACGCCTTTGCCGCAGTGCTGGTAGTAGTCGATGGTGGCTTTCGTTGGTTGGTTGTGACCGCGGACCGCAGGATGCGCGTGGGCCGCTGTTCCGACACTGTTACCCTTCCTCCAGTTTGCCGTGTAGTCATTCTGGTACGCTGTCGCGCTGCCGGCAGCGCTGCGCCAAGGGCGGGAAGAGTGTCGTCCGCCTCGTCCGCATTTTCATCATCATCAGAATCCATTGCGACCCGCTTCGCCATAGGAGTCTTCCTTGGTTGCCCAGGGGGCACGATCGCGTGTGCTTTCACTGCGGCGGCAGCCACGTGTCGACTCGGTGTCACGGGGGGCAAGGGTATAGCAGGAACGCAATTGGTGGTTGGTGTCACTCTTCCAGTCTCGACCATCTCCTCATCTTGTTCCGCAGGAGGGGTTACCGGTGTCACGACCGGTACCGTAGCAGCAGCAGCGGCAGCCTGTGCTCGTCTCATTTCATCAATTGCCGCCCATTTTGCCCATTCCAATTGCTTGAGGTACATGTATTGTTGCTGAGGCCCCACAACGCTCCCGGGCCGAACGATTCGCATGAAAGCGATTGCTTCGGCGGCAGTAAACCCGTACTTCCAGATGAGATAGGCCCCGATCAAGGTACCAGTTCGCCCCAGACCTGCTTTGCACTGATGAAGAATTGTTACCACGTAATGATAGCGAAAACAAGAAAATGGCGTACATGAACCGCAATTACTCCGCCGCTCTCCACTATTGCGTCCGACATGTCGATGAACATCCGTACGATTTCGTCCGTGGGGTTCGTGCCATCATCAAAGTAAAGCTCTTGATGATTTATCCCGCGATCGAGAAAGAGTTGCTTGTCGTACAACTCGGTGTTTAGGCGGACGACTAATTTCACGCCACGTTTTTCGAAATAATCGAGGCAATTGCAGAATGGGGTGGATAGTTTACGTTGGAGGGCAAGGTTGGTGGGAAAGGAACGTGTGGGACTGGCTGTTCCGGGCCGGGGAGGAGATGAGGAATCTGCTTGTTTTGCTTCTTTCTGACTCTTGATCCAAGTGGAATCCACGGGGGAAGCGAATGCGATGAAGTTGGGGGTTATCCAGTTCCAATCTCCGTTCTCTACTTTCTCGTAGTATTCATACTCGTCCACGCTGAACTCGTTCATATCGCAAAGACCATTCTGCATAGCTTTCCACATTCCCCATAGACAGTCCTGGATGCTGAGACTGAAGTCTGAAGGGCCGCGACCGGCGTCACGGAAGGACACGAATTGGAGCTCAGCTATCGGATGGAAGGCTTCCCACGGCGCACGGCGTTGCACGATCATCTGAGGACGGTGTGAATAGTGGCGTGACGATAGAATGAGAAACGTACGACATAGAGTGCCATCAAAAGGGCTGCGTTGGCTTTCCGCCGCGGGTCATCGGAAGAATAGAGAACGAGGCGGTGGGACTGGAGATCCTTGTCCTGTGGTACAGGAATCAGGGTGATCCCTGTGGCTGGGAATGGGGTGGTCCTACCTCGAGCAGTTCGTGGATAAGGATGCAGGCCTTGTAAACCATGGCGAGATTGAGGGGGCCCCAATCTTGGAAGAAGGAGAGATAAAGGAGCTGGTCATCGATCGTGAAGTAGTAGTATGTGGCATCATCGTCAGGAGAAGCGGATGGGCCGCCCTTGGGTCTTGCACGGACGGGAGGGTTGTTGGATGTGTCCTGAGATGGGTCGTTGAGGAGGTGTGGACCGGGTTGAGGATGGGGGAAGGTGGTGAAGTAGAGCCTGGTTAAGAGCACTGTGAGTTGACGAGAAGACGGTAAGCGGGAAGGACAAGCCTGTCGCCGAAATGGCACAATGGCTCGCACTTTGGGGCCATGGAGAGGGGGAAAGAAGGCGTGGCAGAGGAGTGGCAACGCTGCCTCGAGGTGGGCTCTTGGAAAAGGAAACGGGTCCCGTGACCGTCGCGTTCTGTCAAAGCACGCCAAAACACTACCAAACCAGATTGGGAGATGATGCACGAGGCTCCGGGCAGCCCCTGAGAATAATCGCGTTGTTTGTCGTTGTTGGAGCACGCGTATCATCCACGGTCCCTCCCAGCGCCCTAGTAGTGACCCATTAGCAATGCCTGATAACCAGATTTTCAAGGTTCCCTCATTCCTCTCCTTTGCCCCCCCTTCTGCTCACAAATACACCACCCCACAGGCAACCTACAGCGGGATACCCGTGTACGAAATGTAGGCTATCTTTCTCCCCCGCCTCGACGCCCCCTCACCTTTTAACGCGGCTAGGATATCCAAGGGCGTCGCAGTAATGCGTCGGCGCTCAGATTCGTGGCTCAACGCGACCCAAATACTCAAAGTCGCCGGCTTTGATAAACCCCAGCGCACTCGGGTCCTCGAGCGAGAGGTGCAGAAGGGTGAACACGAGAAGGTGCAAGGCGGATACGGCAAGTACCAGGGTGGGTCCGCTCTCCTCCATTACTTCCCATCACTCATGACCTCTCCCTCCCACAGGGACATGGATCCCCCTCGAGCGAGGTCTCGCCCTTGCAAAGCAATACAATTGCGACGTAGCCCTTCGCTCCATTATCGAATTCCAGCCTGCTGCCAAAAGTCCACCTCTCGCTCCCAAACATCTCGTCTCCTCAGCCACCGCGACAAAGCCTGCCCGTCGCGCTCCAGTCGTCGTCCCCGAGCCAGTTCCCGCTCCCGTTAGCACCCGTTCACGTCGTCATGTTGACGTAGAAGAATCAGAGCAGGAAATCATTTCCGAGCCCGGCTCAGAGGATGGATCAATGACATCATCTCCCTCACGCGGCTCCTCCAGTTCACGCACCCCATCTCCCATTGCCGATGCATATGATCAATTAAATGTCTCACAAGATCGCAGGCATGCCGCACGACGTAAACTTTCACGCCGTCACCCCAATAATAATCTCGACGACGCTTCTGGAGACGAGATTGCCACGCAGGAGAATGGTACTGATGATCCGCGTACTTACAGCGATCAAATACTCGAATACTTCATTTCCGACACAAACCAAATCCCTCAAATCCTCATCTCTCCGTCCCCTGATTTTGACGCGAATATGGCTATCGACGACGACGGCCATACTGCTTTACACTGGGCTTCCGCAATGGGCCGACTCCGAATCGTCAAGCTGCTGCTTACCGCTGGAGCTGATATTTTCAAGGTGAACAAGGCAGGCCAGACTGCACTCATGCGCAGTGTTATGTTTGCAAACAATTACGATGTACGAAAATTCCCAGAGCTGTACGAGCTTCTCCATCGTTCCACTCTCAACATCGATCACTACAATCGAACCGTTTTCCACCACATCGTTGACGTCGCCATGTCCAAAGGAAAAACACATGCAGCCCGTTATTATATGGAGACCGTGCTAAATCGCTTGGCCGACTATCCAAAGGAGTTGGCAGACGTGATCAATTTCCAGGACGAGGATGGTGAGACCGCATTGACCATGGCCGCTCGGTGTCGGAGCAAGCGCCTTGTCAAACTCCTTATAGATCACGGGGCTGACCCCAAGCTCGTAAACCGTGACGGCAAGAGTACGGAAGATTACATCCTCGAGGACGAACGTTTCCGATCGTCTCCAGGGCCGATTTCCCGACATTCAGCAATGTCCTTCCGCAATGCGCAAGCTGCGCTTCTCTTACCGACCGTTCCCCCTCCCATCTTCACGGGCAGTGAGCGTCTACCGCTGCATCATTCAGTAGCTGGCCAGAAAGCGAGTACAAAATGCGTCAACGAGATCACGAGCATGCTCGATAGTCTAGCTGCGTCTTTCGATCGCGAGCTCCAAGACAAAGAACGCGATATGAACCAAGCCCACGCACTATTGCAAAATATTCAGCAGGAGATCCTCGAGAGTCACCGCGCCGTCAATCAACTCAAGACGCAAGCAGAGGGGCTGCAACTAGCGAAAGGACTTTTGTCAGAACTTGAAACCCAGCTTCTGGACAAGATGGGGAAGAGATATCGATTGGGCTGGGAGAAGTGGATCAAGGACGAAGAGAACCGTGAAAAGTCGATTCGGGATGCAGCGGACGGGGAGTTAAAGATCATGCCTCCGACCGTTTCTTATCGGACAGACGATGAGGTTGAGGGCGAGGGATCGATGGAACCAGGTAAGGACAAGGATAAAGGCAAAGGGAAACGGAAAGCACTACCTCATGAAGAAGATATATTGGACCTTCTTGCGCTCCACGCTGATCTTCCGGAGGACCAGGAGGCATTAAAAGCGGCCTGCGAGGCCGCGAAAGAAGAACTGGGACACCGTCACAAACGGAGAAAAGAGTTGTTCGATCAGTTGACTACATTCCAAGCGGAAGCGGGGACTGGTGGACGAATGACTGAGTACAGACGACTCATTGGTGCTGGTTGTGGAGGTGTACCACCCTCAGAGGTAGATAATATTATTGGAATGTTGCTCGAGGTAAGGCGAGCTTGTTTGATTGACATCGATCAGTTTGCTCACCTCATTTCAGACGCTCGAGTTGGAAGAGTCTAGTACAACGCTGGGAGCATGGAGTGGGACAAAGGCTGGACCTACGCCAATAGGTTGATTGTTCGCGCAGAACCTGGACATTGCACACACTATACTAGTACGGCGTGAACATATACAAATGCTTAGTCAACAAAATTTTAGCTCTTGGTGACCGCCCGCGAACTGTTGGTTCATGTCGTTGTCACGCATTCAAGTTCTCAAAGCTACTACGAAGGTACCATGGACGAAGAATTTTCGACACCTTCTTCCTATCCCGAAGCATTGGCAGGAGAGAAATTCACGCTATGACCCGGGTGTCAAAGCAGTCCCTGTCAAGGACCGTATTAAATACTGGAACGTCGTCCCCGGCGACACAATACGCGTTCGTGGTGAAGGGAGCAAACTTCACGAGGTTCTGAGTATAAACAGGTTTTCGAACCGCGTATACCTGAAGGGTATCATCAAGGTGCGCCAGGCATTGTGTCGATCCAAATTCAATCATCACACTTTCAATCATTCCAGCAGGAAGCGGGTCCAAATAAGGCACCAGTGAACAGGAGTGTGCATTACTCCAGGTGTCAGCTCTCGCTGGGCATTCATAAAGTCACTACCCCACAGGGAAGAGAGAGGGAAATTAAGTGCGTATTTTTCTATTGTGTGCTGCTTGGTGGTGAATTCTAGCTGTAACAGCGTATTTGCACGACGGGTTGGAGTAAGGGATTCGTACTGGCATCCCGCACTTCGTCGTTTCGATTGGAAGCGTGTCGCCCTTGCGACAGTACCTGCCTACTTCAAGAAAACTAACAGGAGTTCGATCGTCGTTCCGTGGCCAAAACATGAATTTCCGGAACGACCAGCAGGTGTGTTGTATTGTCTATCGGGTGGTTTGAATCTTTCGTGACACCCGCTTCGTGCTGAAAGCCAACCCGTTGTATGACACGAGCAAAGACGCGGTTCTCAAGATTACATATCAACCTCCAGACGTCAAGAAACTCAATCCTGCTGACGAAAACGCCTATGTCAACGCGTTATTTGGTCCTCGGCCACGACCATTTGACGAGTCGACACCAATGGAGCATCACGTTGCGAAGGAACTTTCAAACCCCCACAGCCGAGCGAAGAAACAAGCTCGTTGGCAGGCTGCCAAGGTCCGTAAGACTGAGCTCCTCAAGAAGTTTATCGAACGGGAGCTCGTGAACTTGAATGGTCGACCTACGAGGGTGGCGCGTGCCGAAGGTATATTCAAGTTTAGACAGAAGGTGGAGGAGGAACGCAAGGCAGAGAAGAAGAGACGGTGGTTGACAACGGAACGGACGGCGAAGATTGAGAGAAAAGTGAAGCGCAAGCAAAGGAAGGCAGCAAGGCAGAAGGAGAAATTGACTGGACTGGTGCTGAAGCAGGCTGCAAATCAAGTCATTCCTACTACAGAACCGAAGAACTAAGGTCGGCTTAGAGTACCTAGCACTTCACATTCGTATTGTTTGAGCCCGCTGGCTAGTTAGCCTTTGCTTGGACTAATTTGTACGATCTCAGTGAGCCGAGCTAGCTGGAGCCGAGTACACCCGGGTTAAGAGCCGCTTCAGACAGTCATCGAACTACTGCGCTGGTAGCATGACAGACTCTTCTGCCACCAAATACCATACTATCCCATCCTCGGAGGACCAAGCTTATCGCTTCGGTGACCATGAAGACGGACTTGATGGGGGCAGTACGGAGAGTATTAGGACTGAAGCGCCAACCAAATGGATATACTTCCTCCTTGGTTGCGCTATCCTGCTACCATGGAACGGTAATATTTCTCGCTCAACTACTGTGTCATTAGAGCTTATCGCTCCACGCAGCTCTCATCAACGGCACATCGTTCTTCCTGTCCCGACTGGTTGGCTCCCCCTTCCATGCGACCTTCAGCTCGTACTTGTCTGCCGTCTACACGTTGACCAACCTGGTTTTTCAGTTCTATTGCACGTTCACTTCGAAGCAGGTTCGCAAGCCTCATTGAACGGTGGATAGTACACGCTGACTCCGATACCACAGTCATCCCCGTCTCGTCGCATATATGCGTCCGTCATTTTGGCAATCTTGGTTATTGTGTCACTATATACCAGCACGTTCATTCGAGGGGACCCTTCGACGTTCTTTCTGTTTGTCATGTTCAGTGGAGCACTGTCGGCAGTGTCAAGTGCTTATATGTGTACGGCCGTCTATGCTGTAGCTTCGCTACTTGGCGTATCGTTTCTGCAAACCGTGATATCTGGACAAGCTGCCGTTGCCGTTGCCGTCAGTGCTGTACAAGTTGCTAGCTCGGTGTTTTCACTTTGGAGTTCATCTGTGAAGCCCGTCCTGGCGCAAGCAACGGCAGTCCAGTACAAAGACGATCATCCCGAAGAATTATCTGCTCGAATCTTCTTCGGCATTTCCGCTCTTTCCCTCTGCGTAACGCTGGTTGCCTATACGTGGTTGGCAAGACAGCCTGTCTACAAATCGTTAGCCGGTGTTCTGGAACCGCAAGGCGAAGTCGGAAACACAGATGAACTTACAGGACTGGTCGAGGATGCCCGTAGAAAGCCTCCAACGTCGGTTAATTCACGCGTTTGGGACGTCATGATGCGGAATTTCAGCTTCATGTTCTCCATCGCTTATGTATTTGCAGTCACACTCGTGAGCGCCCACTTCATCGAGGTAGCCTCGTCGACTAACACTTTAACCAGGCAGTGTATCCTGCAATCACAGTCCGTGTGCAATCCGTGAACCCAGGTATCCATCCGATGCTATTCATCGCAGTCCACTTCTTGGCTTTCAACAGCGGCGATCTTGTCGGGCGATATACCTGCTCCTTCCCCCGCATGGTCGTCTGGCGTGCTAAAAAGATTATTGCTATGTCTCTCTTGCGAACCTTATTCGTTCCCCTAATCCTTCTTTGCAATATCCGTCAACATGCAGCAATCTCGCCAATCATTAATTCCGATCTCCTTTACATGACCGTGTTGCTGGCGATGGGATACACAAACGGATATGTCTCGACGACAGCTACGCTCGCCGCCGCATCCCTCGAGCACAATCCTAGGCTGGAGGGCCGGCGGGAAGACGTCGACATTGCAGCGACACTCGGTGGCTCCTTTATCATCGCTGGTCTTGCTACTGGGGCAATATCAAGTTTTGCCGTTCAGGCCATGATATGAGGTTGTAGTATATTTACAATACCATGATGATGATGATACATGCGTGTGGTTGTTTGATTGGTGCCGTCGTGTCCTTCCTGTCACGTCACGTCACTAAACCTAAGTACAGCTTATGTAGTACAGCCTATTTTAAGCATCCAGCCATAAAAAGCATCCAGCCATGCCGAGTCGGGTCGGAACGAAACCATAAAGCCATAAGTGGCGCGGTCCGAGTCTTACTAACTTCAATTAACTTCTTGACCAATCTATCACGCAACAGGCCGTCATTAAACCCCGCCAATCGACAACTGGCTATGCTGGGGCTGCGGGTAGAAATGGGTTAAAGATGGGACCCGAACGTGCTCCCTGAGGGTGGCCCCACGTTCTCACAGTGTCCCATAGAATACCCTCCCCTCTAGAAGCCCATGACGCACTCCCGAGCCACATATCATGCCATTCCACCCTCTGAGAACCAAGTTAATCTCTCAGATACTCACGAAGCTGGACCGGATCCGTCTACAGAGGCTCGAGCCAAGTGGACTTATTTCCTTCTTGGATGTGCAATGCTGCTACCTTGGAATGGTGATGTTTCTTCCCTGACGAACCCATCCTAAGAGATCTCATGACTTTTCAGCTCTGATGAATGGGACGTCGTTCTTCTTGACTAGACTAGTCGGTTCCCCCTTCTATACGACATTCGGATCGTACTTTTCTAGCGTCTTCATGCTAGCCAAGTTAATGTCCCAAGTTTACTGCACGCTTACTTCGAAGCAGGTTCGCAGGTCTCATTAGATGGTGGCACTGATTACTCACAACTGACACCATAGTCGTCCCCATCTCATCGCGTGTTTATGTCCATCAGTGTGTCCATCATGCTACTCATATCACTGTCTATCAGCACTTTCATCCAAGGCACACCATCAGCGTTCTTTCTATTTGTTATGTTCATTTCAGCTTCATTGGCAACCGCAGCTGGTTGCATGTGTACAGCCGTCTACGCTGTGGCATCGCTATTTGGTGTGCCGTATCTACAGGCCGTGTTATCGGGACACGCGGGCGTCGCAGTTGCCGTCAGTACTGTACAGCTCATTAGTTCTATCATTTCTCTTTGGAGTTCCTCCGCAAAATCCATCTCGGCCCAAGTAACGGTATCCGAAAGTGGAACGGATCAGGCCGAAGAGTTGGCTGCTCGAATCTTTTTCAGCGTTTCTGGTGTTTTTCTTTGCATCACATTGGCTGCCTACGTGTGGTTGACGAGGCAGCCTTTATACAAGACGTCCACCAAGGTCCTGGAACAATACGGCCAGGTTGAAAACACAGATGAACTTGCCAGATTGGTTGCGGACGTCTATGAAACCCCTTCAACGGAGGCCAATTCACGCGTTTATTCTGTTTTAAGGGAAAACAGGGTTTTCATGTTCTCTATCGCGTATACATTCGTAATCACGCTTGTAAGTGCTCACTCAGTCACCCTGATCTACGTAACTAATGGGGTTTTCGATCAGGCGGTTTTTCCTGCAATCACGGTCCGCGTGCAACCCGTAAATCCAGGCATCCACCCGATGCTATTCTCTGCGATCCATTTCCTGGTTTTTAACGTCGGAGATCTTGCCGGGAGATATATCCGCTCATTCCCCGGTATGACCGTCTGGTCTGCTAACAAGATTCTGGTCATGTCTCTCATGCGGACGCTGTTCATTCCCCTGATGCTTCTTTGCAATATTCAACGACCTGCAGCAGTCTCTCCAGTCATTAATTCCGATATAGTTTACATGGCCATACTACTGATAATGGGTTTCACCACCGGTTATCTCGCAGTCTCGGGCACGATTGCTGCTTCGTCCCTTGAGCACAATCCAAGGTTGGCGGGAGACCGCAAAAACGTAGATGTCGTGGCAACATTGTCCGGTTCCTTTGCGATTGTCGGTCTCACTGTTGGGGCGCTCTTTAGTTTCGCTGTTCAAGCCATGGTATAAAATTGTAACAGATTCAATAGTTATATTACAAGCAATCCAGTGTACAGGTTAGGTCAATGAACTCCTCGGTGCGCCTGGTAGGCGAGGCGCAAGGTCCTTGGCCTGAGCGGTTTGTCTTCTCCTGCGGTGATCAGCAGTTCTGAGTGCAAACATGTCACGATGCAAAACATATCGTTCGTGCGTTGGTCTGGTAGGGGCCGGCTCCTTTGATGGCGAAGCGCTCAAATTTGGAGGCTTCCTCTCCTGCTGGCTGGCTGCTCTTGTTTCAACGTGTGCATCCTTTTCCTCTGCATCCTTCTGTGCGCTATCCGTGTCCTTTCCATCCCCATTATCGTCCTTTCCCTCTGCCTTATTCTCATCCTTATCCTTATCCTTATCCTTGTCCTTGTCCTTGTCCTTGTCCTTGTCCTTCTTCTGGCGCTGTTTCTCCTCCCATTCCTGCTTCACTTTAGCTATCTCTTCTGGACTGGCGGAGCTTTTATTGACTTCCGGCTCCGGATCTACTATTCGTGTCGCAAACCCCCGATCGATGAGATGGATTGGACAAGTGTAGAAGAAATCCGCAGTGTCGATCGTTGCAAGGACGGTCGTGGTTGGTTTGTAGCAAACGTAGCATGACTTGGCGGTGGCTGCGGTCTAGCGGCGGCAGGTTCAACTTCGGAGGCGGATTTAGAGGTAGGGATGGGAAGTGGGTCAGACGTACTCGTTTGTAGTAGAGGTTCGGAAAGACCATCTTGATACGACGGCCGAGGTGATTAAATTAATCGCCCTCGGGTGCCGGTGAACCGTTCGCTAGAAAGGCAGGTGCCACGACGTACTCAGGGTCACGATGGGGGATATTCTTTCTTTGATAACCCATTTACAGATGAGACTTCGGGGTCACCGGGCCGCCGCTAAAGACAGCACATATGATCGATGACCGGGCGGCCGGTTTTGAAATAAAAGACATCGTTCTCTGATCTCTGAGTCACACCATCCACGATCAAGATGTCAAGTGCTACAGCAGGTCAAGTCATCAAGTGCAAGGCAGCGGTTTGCTGGGCTGCAGGTCAACCACTTCAAATCGAGGAGGTCGAGGTCGCGCCCCCTAGAGCGCACGAGGTACGGATCAAGATCCTTTACACCGGTGCGTGGGTTTGTACTTGTGACGGGTATACGACGCTGATCGTCTCGTCTGGTTCAGGCATATGTCACACCGACGAGTACACTCGGAGTGGCAAGGATCCTGAGGTGTGTCAAGCGAAATCTGCGAAAGGTGCTAGTAGTGATGCCAATCTATTCTCAGGGTTTGTTCCCCGTGATCCTTGGGCACGAGGGTGGGGGCATCGTAAGTCGTTGCGGACCAGCAGTAGCGGCTCCCAGTTATCTCACTTGAAACAGGTAGAATCAGTGGGTGAAGGCGTTACCAGTGTCGCTCCCGTATGTAGTAATTCACTATCGCTTGTCTGATACGATGGTTGATCTCTTTCGCATGATTACAGGGAGACCATGTCATTCCTCTGTATACCGCCGGTAGGTCGATCATCATTAGTTGGTACCTATCTGACACGCGTTGCAGAATGTCGCGAATGTAAGTTTTGCAAGAGTGGAAAGACCAATCTATGTGGAAAAGGTATTTGGATGATATTACTGAACGCATGTTTCGCATTCATCTCGGAACATTCAGTGCGAACGACACAGGGCAAGGGTGTAATGCCCGACGACACGAGCCGATTCACCTGTAAAGGTCAAACTATCCACCATTTTGTAAGTCTCCGAGTTGCCGAGGGACCCGACACCGGAATGAATCTTCGCTTTATAGATGGGCACATCCACGTTCTCGCAGTATACGGTGGTTGCGGATGTTTCTGTGGTTGCTGTCAACAAGGTCGCGCCGCTGGACAAAGTCTGTCTCCTCGGATGCGGCATCACAACCGCCTGGGGTGCCGTCGTGAAGCAGCCAGGAATCAGTGTGTTATTCTCCCACTGTCGCACCGTCCGTTCTGATCTTTGTACTTGCTCGCAGAGGGTTCCAACGTCGCCATCTTCGGGTGCGGCGCTATCGGCCTGGGTGTTATCTCCACCGCTTCTAGCGTCGGTGCTTCCCGCGTCATTGCCGTTGATACTAATGATGGAAAAGAAGAATGGGCCAAGAAGATGGGTGCCACGGAGTTCGTGAACCCTACCAAGCTTCCCGAAGGAAAACGGATTCAGGACTACCTGGTTGAGATCACAGATGGCGGATTGGACTTCACGTTCGACGCCACAGGGAACATACATGTCATGAGGGCGGCGTTGGAAGCTTGCCACAAGGGATGGGGTGTGTCGACTGTCATCGGCGTCGCAGCCGCTGGCCAAGAAATTGCCACGAGACCGTAAGCACTCGTTCCGCGAGGGGCCGGCTCCGAAGCCAGTGGGACTTACGGAATCATCTAGATTCCAGCTAGTTACCGGCCGTACTTGGCGAGGCACAGCGTTCGGCGGAGTAAAAGGGCGCACAGAACTGCCTGGCCTCGTCGACGGTGCGTTTGCTCCTTTGCATATTTTCTTAGATTTTCACGATGGCGGTCATCAGATTATCTCCAGGGCAAACTCAAGATCGATGAATACGTTACTCATCATCGCAGCTTTGAAGAGATTAATGAAGGGTTCCACGATATGCACGTATGTCATGTCTACTGAAATCCACCTGCCTTATTATTGATAGATTCTTATAGGGAGGGGACTGCATCCGTTGTGTCGTTGACATGTTTTGAGCGTCAGTATACAACAATATTATTCCAGAAACGTTGTATTCTTATATGGTTGTCGTTGCACTGTATTTCTCGCTGAAAAGTAAAAGTCCCTGAGATTGCTCCTCGCCACTGAAGAAATTCTTACCATACAGCATAAATATTAACTATTAGATCAGCATCACAGCCTTAAAAGTCGCGCTGCAGGTATCTTTCTTCCTGTGAGAGCTCCCCAAAGCACGACCAAAGCAGCCACAACCTCCCTTCTCCTCGTTCCCGTCTTAAGCCAGACGGTCCTTAGAACTCCAAGCATCACCATCACGAATGATAAATCTAAACAAAGTCGTCTGACTACGACGAGCACCGGAGATTTGTCGTTGCCACCTTTAAGGAAAAATAGCAGAAAACGCTGCAGGAACGAGAGGTTGTGAAGCAAAGGCTTTAAGACGAGTGCCCACAGACCCATGTCGTCGACGTCCCATTCAAAAACCCGGGTTACGGATCGCGAATCTGTGGGACTGCCACGGCCGGAAGAGGAATGGGAGGCAACAGAAGCGAGGTTTTGAGGTTGAGGACGAGCTGCAAGTGACGATTCAAGGGTATCGAAACGCTCAGTAAGAGCCGCAAGATGTGCCTGCATATTTTCCATCGCATGCTCTAGGGAGACTGCCACCGCCCGTGAAGGGGGTCTAACCATAGAGCCATGGCGTGAAGTTATTGGGAGGTTTCTGTGAGGATCTACAGATTGGGTTTGTGGTGTCGCATTGCGAGAAGACAGCGGTGCCGCATATGGAGGCAAAGAAATGTACGCGGAGGATGTCGCTACGGATCTGATTGTCTGTGTGTCCGCAAATGCGGATGGTGCCTCAAAATTCGGGAGGGGTTGCATTGGAGGTACGCTTGTTTGGCGTGGTGGAGGCGTAGAAAATGAATGTAAAAGCGGTGTCTTATACCGCGAAGAAAACGAGAAGGAGGAAAGAGGACGTTGCTGCTGAGAAACCATCGTTGGCAGGTCGCGGCTTTCATCCCCAGCTTCCCCATCATCGGAGCTCCCATCATTAACAGCGCCAGGCTCCCTATAGGTAGACGGATCATAGAACGGATGAGGGGCTGGTATCGGCATGTTGTCTTCAGAGTCCGTCGAAGTCGAAGACGACGAGCCTCTTGATCCGGATCGGGTCAATGTATCTGAAAGCATAAGCTGAGGTCCCAGGTCAGAAGGACTTTGTCGGCCACGTACAACTTGCGACAAGGTTCCCTGAATCTCCTCCAAAGGATCGCAATTCGTCTATAAGATCCCTTGCCAACGTCTTGTCCGAATACTTGCTGAGAGTCTCGAATGATACACCACGTCAAAACATAGAGATATGAAGTGGAGTGTGAGGATTACCTTTAGCAAAGCATCGACATAGAGCCATTTTGCTTCATATTGGTCCGAATCTCGGTGCTTGGCCCAGGCGTCCCTTCAGCAAGACGAGTATCAATAGTATGAATTTGGCAAGGGGGATCGGCGTACCATTTTGCACGTCCTAGCATGTCAAAGAGCCCTGGACGAGAAGTGGTGACATTTCCGACAGTAGCTAGGGCCGATGTAAGCCAATGTGGGAATGCGGAGAGAGAGGAAGAAGAAGGGACCTTGCTTATAGAGGCTGCATAGCAAATACCACATAAATATCTGGGGTTGAACTTGTGTGAGCAAAGTACGAACCTGTACATTGTCAGCTTTTCCTCGTAGCCCGTTTGTATGGGACCAGTCTTTGGAAGACCCTGCACAATCTCTACTGCGCGGTTGAACTGCGCATCAATGAGCTGGCGCGAGTCCATTCCCTCGGACGTTCACACCAGACGAAGAGAGGCGTGACAAAGGTCGTGTGACTATGTATCTACTTAGTAGTATGTACCCCCGTATAATATTAATATTGGACAAGGCTGCCAACTTAGTGTCAGCTTCAGCGACGACGACCAATAAATCAATGTACCTACATGATTCACGACAATCCCGCAGACCACTTATATTTGAGTGAACCGGGTATTCTCTCTTCTTGCTTGCTCACGACTTTTCCTTCAAGGGAGCACCCCTTTCAACACACCCGTGGACACAAGAACACCAAAGCGAAGACTCACCTCTCCATACCAGTTTTCCCCATGCCTTGCCATGTGTGCCATCAAGCTTGAGATGCGTCCTGGTCACTCGCCAGTAACAGTCTTTGATTCCCTTCTGCGTCCACCTTATTTGGTGAACCTTTTGACCGACGCCATCGCCGGGGTACCGCGAGAGGATCTGGCAAAGGTTTGCAGGCGTAGTCCGCAGCGACGGAGGGAGGGGAGAAGGGAGGAGCTTGAGGAACGCACGGGTCGCTGCTTGATTCATTGTCAACCTCAGCTTATGATTTATTTTCCCACAGTCCTTTGTCATGATCACTACCCTCAGACGAGTCGCGACCGATGCCTGTGGAATACCGCTGAGACCGACGTGGTCCATTAGAGAGCTCATTTCTTCTTACCCTACTCCTTCGCTTTCTCCAGCTACCTTCCACCGTCTGCACGAACTCTCTGCTCTTCTCCCTCCGGCGCAGGGCACACACGAATACGATACCACAAAGAAAGAGCTAGACGAACTTGTCAGACTTGTTGAAGCCGTCAAGCTTGTAAACGTAGATCTTCCAACATATAGCCACATCACAGATGGACGCACTTGGGCAGAAGATATTGGCGTTCCCCTTGCAAAAGAATCGCTCAACGAGTCGAGCTTGCTTCACCATGCGGACCGGACACTAGAAGACATGTACGTTGTTGAGACCGATCGGGAGAGATGACACAATTGCGGTGCGTTCTCGCATTTGTACACTCAGGCCATGTCTCAAACAAATTAGTCCAGAATGTGATAAAAGTACATCTATGTTGTCGCTTGTGACTTCGTCAATAAGATATGTCCACCCGTCGATCCAAAACCATTTGTTCCCCTATCGGTCTCGTCTAGGCTCTGTCCAAATAAATTAGCATCATGCGCTACGACATCTTTGGGGCAAGACCCACCTCGACTTCCACGACGTCCGGAGTGTATATCCTTTCAAGGACCAGCTGAGCGATGCGGTCACCCTCTTGTACTGAAATTGTTGTTTAGCCATCTGCTTTACCAGCCGTGAGACAAAACTTACCCTCAAAGTCCTGGTCTGAGAGGTTGAAGAGCAAGACAAAGACCGCGCCACGGTAGTCTGCGTCGATGACACCAGCACCAGTATCGATCATGAATTTGGAGGCTATAGGGCTCACGTTAAAACAAATGCAGACTAAGCTTGCCCTCACATACCAAGCCCACTACGTGGCGCGACCCGTCCATATGTGCCAATCGGAACCGCCATGCATATCTGAGTATCGACTAGCGCCTTCCCGCGAGCGGGAATCACTTTCTTCTCGGCACTTGTATCGTTCAACGTCGCGTTATAGGAAGCAAAGGGAATAGAATACCTATAGAGGTCGTACCCGGCGGCGAATGCTGAGCCACGGGTAGGAACCTTTGCCTTCTTTGAGAGTTTCTTAATCAGAAGTTGGGATGAGGGAGCTTGCTGAGCCGAGTCAGACAACCTGCGCTTTTTCAGCTGGGGTAGTACGAGGTCGAGTGCCATGGTGAAGACAGTAAACATAATAACGCGTGACGCGACGTGTTTGTAGTCGGACCTGGAAAAGCGCGTCAACTCCGACATGGATCTCTCTCAGCAAGAACTTCCCTTGACAGCTTATTTCGCTGCTCCCAACAAGTCTACAGGCTCAGCGTCCCACCCTAACAAGCGGAAGAGAACTCCATTAAACAATACCGCTCGCCAGTCCAAACTGCAACCAACGACCCTGCAGCTGCCCACTCCAGCCACTTCAACTCGAAAGGAATCACGAGCCGAAGTGCAACTTGGGACTTCAAGATTACGTCACTTACAACCCGAGATTGCCAAAGATGCCGTTCCGAGTCCTGGTCGGCGCAAGCTCAACAATCCAAGTCCCCGACAATCCGATTGCGTAGTGACTCCTCCGCAGGCATCATCGCGATCCGAGTCCGTGCACGACGCTGACGGCCACCTCCGTTTTAGCTGCCGCTTGTTTTCCCGGCCATCACGACCACCATACGAGGGTGCGCCTATTATAGTCCCGCATGTACAACCATTCTCTTATTCTCCACTGCAGGTCCTCCGTGTTCATCCATCGGCTCTGCTAGCTCAGACCCCTTCTACACCCGTCAGGATGTCCGTGTCGTCGCACCGGAAGATATTGTGTCTTTACCATCAGAAGCATTGAATGGACAATGTTCCGATGGGCCTGTTCTGCCTATGCTTCCTGTTCCATCTTCTCAAAGTCAATACCTGCTTCACCCTGATGCGACACCTAAAATCAAGCGATTCTACCAGCGTGTTGAATATGTCGTTTCTTCCCAACTTCAGGAAGAGGAAGAATTGACGTTGACGAGGCTTCCCAAAGATACTTCGTCAATGGTTGTTTCTCCTGGAAAGTGAGGTTTACATCAGGATGCCATGCATTCCGTTGACAATATTCCAAGATACATTCCCACAGGCTACCGTAGTGGTGGCGAGCGAAGAAGCCAGCGCTTTCCTATGCTGGAATTCACTCCTGTCGCAATGTCCACCAACTCTTCCGCTGGTCCATCTTGCTCTTTTGTTACGACGAATAACGCGTCAGACAAGCTTTCGCTCGAGTTCTCAATTTCCCCAAAGCGTAAAGGATCGACATCTCATTGCTCTCCAAGTTGCAATTCTAAAGCGATAGGGGGAGTTACTCGCCAGGATTCCATCGAAGGCATCCCGCCTGTACACTCAGGGGACTCTGTGACAGAATCCGAATCTGATTCGAACATGCTTCGGTTGAAGATAGAAGACAAATTACCTAACTCGTATTCTCCTCGTGGATCCAGCCGGTGCAAACTTCCTAGCACAGAGGCCGATTCAGCAACAGAAGCAGAATCCGACACTGAAATTCGCCACTGCGTCGAGCAAATCCGCAAGAACCATCGCTCCGAACACCGTTTAGGTGGACTGAAGGGAAACACACCACCTCCGACCATAATCTCACCTCTCGTTTCTCCTGCAAAATCACGTATCGCCGTTGTGTCTCCGACAGACGGTTTTCCACAGTCACCCACACGGAAAGGCGCTGGATCGCGTATCCAAGGACCAAGTTATCCCTCTGCTTTAGAACATCGAGTGCAGTCGCAATCTTTACCTTCGGTTGTTCGGGAATTCATTCGGATGTTTCCTGGGGACGAAAGTTATCCTGCAGACTTTCCAGAGTCGCTGCGTATTTAAGACCCCGGAAAGAGTACAGTTAATCGTTATTGCAATGGACACATAATCATGATATTCCTCTGAGCAACATCCTACCTCGCGTTTGATCGAGTCGTTCTATCCAACCCGATCCGATACCTTTGCAGCATCCTCGCGTCAATTCTGAGTCAGGTCGAGTAGTAAGGGCCCCGAAGGCCGTTTACAACAGGGATGCGGGCTGCTCCGTGGAAGGCTATTGGAATGATACTGAAGACCGGTACCCAAACAACACACAATGGCGCAAGCGCGAGTGTAGAGGAAGAATGATCCTTGCCATGTTCCTCGTCGACTACTGGGGTCGCCGTAACTCTGCGCGAGCCCGATTCGACGGCAAGAAATCCAGGATGGGAAGAGTTGGGTAAACATCTAATGCCTACGATGGAACGGCGGGTATATTGACAGAAGAGCTGACACCAGGTAGCAACGATTTCGAAGTATGTAAGAATGACCTATGGACGTCTTGTATCACAGGATCCTTGAAGATCTGCTAGGACATGCAAGCCTTCTTGCCTGAAGCCATTCGACACAAGCCATCTTTGCGTCTCTGGAAGGATAAACGTCCAAACCACAAGGGTAAATACAAGCGCGGCTTGTACGACGTATGGACCTCTCCAAGAGATCTCCGAGGGTATGGCAAAGAAGAAACCGTAACCGACTCAACCCGATATCACATACCCCCAAGGTTCAAACAACTGTACTCGATGCAAACGAATAAACCGCGGTAATGGCTAGGTGCAATCTCGGACCACAAGGCTGGGACAGTCATCGATGCTGATTCCTTAGATTGACCGACCAACGGTGAAAGTCCCGAGATCGGGTGTAAAGATCTGGACGAAGGCGGCGATGAGGTGCCATGAATGATGGGCCCCCATGAGATTTAGGCTGCCAAGAAAGAGCAAAGAATAATATACGGTGATGGCGACGCGATGGTTAGATACTATCAAGGCAATAGACAATCCATCGACCTAGGAGTCAACACCCGTGTTGCGCGCCTGGATCGCTGCGATGATCATAGCCAAACATGACATCGCCTAGCGATGCGAGCGGGGAAGACATGTACGAGTAGTCGTCCAACCATCTGTCTTGGATAGCCTGAGCACCGAGTGGCGTATATTCGCGACAAGCGGTCGCCATGTTTCTTCAAGGGAGCGTGGATTGAGGGTGAGAGGGAGATAGGTTCCAGAATCTGGGCTCGTTTCCGGCGTGCACAAGGGTACTTATTTTGCATTGACCCTATGCGGCATCGCGCATGCTTCTTGCTTTGTCCAGATTGAAACTGGGCTGCGTCGGTAGGAGCCACGCCGCGGAGCATGATGCATCTCTTACGTCCAAAAGAAGTATCAGTTCGCCTTAGCACTTCGTCGCAGATCTTATCGCACTCAGTACCATGACTGGCCGCCTTCAGCACAAAGTCAGTCTTGAACATATCTATGACATCACGCACTAACGCATATTACTGATATATATTCTTTCACTCTTAGTCTGCACTCGTCACCGGAGCCGGTTCGTGAGTCCACAGTTTTGTTCGTACTATCTAGTGTTCACACCAGCCAATGACCATCACTCACAGAGGCATCGGTCTCGAAGCATCCCTCCTTTTCGCACAAGAAGGGGCGAACGTCTTGCTTGTCGACATTAACTTACCAGCAGCTGAGAGGATCGCATCGTTGATCAACGAGAGGTTTCCGGATGTGAAAGCGTTGGCTCTCAAGGCCGATGTGGCGAAAGAAGAAGACATCAAGTCTGCTGTAGATCGTGCCGTCAGTGAATTTGGCAGGCTCGATGTCATGGTACGTAGCTGTCACGAACCCTTTATTCAAGTCCCTCCCATTCACCCATCTTGATAGTTTAATAATGCTGGTGAGTTGTGATACGCCTGCGACATCCAAGCATCCCCTCTGATTTAGATCCAGGAATTATGCACCCGGATGATGACAATGTTCTCAACACGGAGGAACGGATTTGGGACCTCACGATGTCGGTCAACGTCAAGGGTGTCTGGTGGGGATGCAAGTATGCGATCCTCGCCATGCGTCAAAACCCCACGGACGAGTCAAAGGGTCTGCGTGCTGGGGGAAGTATCATCAACACAGCGAGCTTCGTAGCCATCATGGGTGCTGCTACTCCCCAGCTGGCTTGTGAGTATTTCGATCTCCTTCCCCCCTTGATTACTGATCGTTTCCTGAAGACAGTGCGTCGAAGGTACGTCTATATCAGGAGTTATCTCTTCACTGATCCCGATCCCGATCCTAGGGAGCTGTGCTCGCAATGACTCGAGAACTCGCGATGGTGCATGCCAGAGAAGGCATTCGTTTAAATTCTCTTTGCCCGTGAGCCAGATTGCTTGATCAGCTATCCACATTTTTATCGCATTTGATTGAGTCAGCGGTCCTCTGAAGACTCGTAAGTGGTCGTCTCCTTTTGAGAGCATGCGACCTCACTTAAACTAACGTCTCAGCTCTTCTCATGAATTTCTTGAACACTGACGAGAAAAAGAACCGCCGTCTAGTTCACCTGCCCATGGGCCGCTTCGGTGAAGCAATTGAACAAGCGAAAGCTGCTCTTTTCCGTATGTATTACCGAATTTGAGCGTGATTCACCTTTGACCTGCTGTATCGTCAGTGGCGAGTGATGATAGTAGCTACATTACAGTCCGTGTCCACCCTTTTATGCAAAGGAGCATTACTCACGGCTTTATCAGGGCACAGATTTCAAGGTGGACGGTGGCCTGACATCATGCTATGTCACTCCAATCGGGGAACCGGCTCATCCTCCTCCAGCAAGTCTGGCTTAGTGATCGCGCAACATGTTTAGTCGAGGAAGGAAAGTCAGGTGATTATCAATTGTGTCGTACAACCCTCGTACGACCCTCGATGCCCTTCTTAGTATGATCTTCCTTGCCACTGTACAATTATTTCTGGAATTAAAATCGGAGGAAGTTGACAAACTAGACAGCCATCTAGTAGCCCCTCTGTTATCGATAAACTGTTAGGGATCTACTCAGATCAGTTCCATTAGTACGTGTGTGGCTGGACCTCATCCAAAGGGACTTGTTACCAATATGTCGAGCATAATAATCTTCACCGAGATCAGTCATCAGATGCGTTAAGCTAGCACCTACCTGGGGTTTAAAAGTTGCAGCGCACATTCAAACAAACGAATAAAACTTTACAGGACATTTGCTGGCGACAAAACTCTCCTAAGGAGTCGGGGACTGTTGGTCCTTGATTGCAACTGCTTCGTATTCTACAGTAGTTAGCGATGATCCATGCGCTAGTTTGCTTTTTTCTCTGTGGCTCTGCGTCTCTCGGCCTGTTGCCTGCGCAACTTGGCGATCTCCACACCCACGCTATTCTTGATTTGCTTATGCAACTCTGGGCGGTAACCGAGCATGAACAATAGCTCCAAGTGGACAAAGAACGGAGCGAGAACGAGAGCTTCAAAACTATGCTGAGGAAAGAGTAATGTGATGACACGGAGCGGAAAACCCACCTCCGACAAGATTGTCGAGCAAGGCCGGGGCGCGACCCTCCGCGAGTCCATGCCCGATGAACTGTGCGATCCACGAAATAACTTGAACGATGATTGCGTTCCTGATTCCGTCAGGCCGGGATGCATAAGCTGTTGCTGACAGCAGGGAGAGGATCAGCTGTGGCGCGTACAAGATCTGATTGGGGCCATGAACCGGTCAATTAAATTCGGAGGAACTAGGAGGCGTACGGCGGCTACGGGTTCGAGGAGGGTGTAGTAGGACAAGTAGAGCGCCGTTACTAGCGCAGATGTGTTCAAGTCAAAGATAAGGTAATCGTTGAACACATATTTGATGGATGGGAGGAAGGGGGGTAAGGGAGTGGGGGTGGTGAGAACGAGGGCACTCCTGGATGGGACACGATGAAGGGTGCTTAACGAAGGGAAATGATGCGACGTTACCAGAGAAGAGCTGGGACTCCGAAGATGTGGATGAGTACGTTCACGGGATGAGAATGGTAGGAGCCATAGAAAGTGAGCTAAAGAACTGCATGAAGCCAATGTGAGAGGTAAGTTATTCAGTTACGCACTTGTTTTCGAACGTCGAACATCGAAGACATGCTAGTGCTAGCAAGTACTTACGTGGCTGCCGGTGTTTCACGAGCCGGCCACGTGATCCATTTGCATCTGTCCAAGACGTTGTAGTTCTCAGACATTGTAATTTTCAGACATGGTTCGTTCTACAATTATAGTCCGCGCTGCCGATGCGCTACCGCTCGCAGCCAGTGTCGACGACGAACAGGTCCGTCCCTTTCCTCATTTTACACAAGGCTCACAAACTGACCCATCCTCAGACAGAACAGACGTTGCAGGAACACAAACAGCAGGCAAAACTGATATTCAGGCGTATCACACCCAACTCAGAACCCCGGTGCTCCATCGAGAGTGGACAGTATACACTTCAGTAAGCTTCCACATCTTCTTTGACAAAGGCCGACCTGAACATCAGCTTCAGTTATCTTCTTACAGACAATGTTGTATTTCTGACCATCGCGGACAAGTCATATCCTCGAAAACTAGCCTTTTCGTACCTCGAAGAGCTATCCAAAGAGTTCTCCTTGTCGTACGGCGCCAAAGTGGAGTCAGTACGGAAGCCATATGCTTTTGTCGGGTTTGGTTCGTACCAGCGGTTATTACCCCTCCCGTTCATTCACGAGCTCCGTTGAAGACACGTTCATGTCCAAGACTGCGCGGTTATATCGGGACA
>JBBPME010000276.1:0-29677 GCA_038090155.1 Rossbeevera pachydermis
TTAAAAGGTATTATACTTTATATGCCCCACGTTCAGTGAACCTTTCACTTTGACATGCTTTACAAAGTCACTGACTCAGCCTTCTGCGGGTCTCACAGCAAGTTGTGAACTGCGGGCGTAACACCAATTCCCGGCGGCTTACACAATCGCCAGCGCACTTTTGTCTATGTAGGACTCTGCACCGTTGGCATGCCTTCCGAATCCACCAAAATTGCGTCGCAAAGAGCACAGGCTTGTCCATCAACTTGGCTTCTGTGAGCGCTCTCCCTCCCCATGAATGGATGTTTGAAAGTGCCTGACTGACTAAACTCCAGTTGACCACGGCTTCCCTGCACCAAATGACATGTTAGGCACGCGCCAACTTCCAGGCATTTCGTGTCCGTTCACACGTTTTTGAGCTGTGATACATGGTATTTCCTGACTTGGTTTATCTCTCCAGCTTGTTTCGTAATAGAAGCACCGCATGACCTATAGTTCTTAGCGCTTAACCATTATGGCCGATTAATTAATGCCGGCTGGCATGCCGCAGCGCCTCGAGGTGCCCCTTGGCTGGCGCCACAATCACTCCGCATACCATCCAATCGACGAGCGAGAATCACGGCCATCTTTTCCCCGTGTATCATGTTGTTTGATTTGACCTACTAGCACGCAGACACGTCCTGCAGGGACAAAATCCCGTCTGATAATATCATATTTCCGATCGGGCAACGTCGCTTCCCGATTGTTTTGACAGGGATATGGGCGTGTACAACCTGAAAAGGGTTCCGACGGGCGGTTGTCCGTGTTGGTCGTGTTGTTCACTCCATTTTTTAAATGACGGTGCTTGGTGATGACGATATTGGGTGAGTCACAATGGTTGTCGTTAAACATATCTTTCTGTTCAAATTTATGCTTGATGAACACCCCGAGTTTTTACTACCAACGCTAACGATCTTCGTCTGTGAGACGGGATAACTAATACACCAAGAAGATGAGAAGGTGAACAAGAAGTCGCCGAGTTCAGGGAAAAATGGGTATCCGATCATCAAGAAGTCTTCTATCCCACCTTCTCGCAACATGTGAACCACCCCATTTCCTCTCCTCACCTACTCCACTGTGCCACAATTTGAAGACTGTCAACGGTGGCCAACGTTAGGGGAGGCATCAAACTAAACTCTATGCCATTCCTTAGCAAGCGCTCCAAACAGGGGGCGCCAACCCAAAGAGGATAGGCATGCTCCAGGCCCATAACCAGAACGAATGGGTCAACGGGTTCACCGACTCTCCGACTTCTCGTTCATATCATTCGAGAGTGAGCGAAAGATAACGGTGGGTCACGCATGCTCAATTCATGATGAAGTTCGCGTTGGCAAACGACCACCGACTATCATCACCAATCGTCGGCTTACTTCGTAAGTGAAGGGTTCTCGTCCCGTAAGGCAAAATCGGCGACACACCGTCACCGCGTGCCAAACTGGGATCATTGCGGCAGATAGCTATGGGCGCCTCGTTAATACTCGCCACGATCGTTTTCGTCCCTGGAGTTGATACGGTCAGGGATTTCGTTGTCAAATTGGAGAGATCCCCAAGTGTCCTCGAGGACGGAGCGACAAACATATGCAAAAGTTGCTAGATATAAAGAGAGCATGTCGACGCAATTCAACGTCAAGTCGACCGATAGTCCTCCTACCACTAGCTGGCCAGTCAGCGAACCCCTCGACATCTCTCTTTGACCTTTCCAACGCTTGCCCTCCTCCTTCATACACAGGTGTATATCACCTTCTATCTTCCAACCACATCATCACGTCTGAATTGTGCACGATGCGCAACCCTAAGGTAAACAAGGGGTTCATGATTTGGAGTCTAAGCAGAAACTGAATCATTTATCAGAGCAACGCTTTCCCCGACAAGAAAGCCGCGATCAAAGGAGTGTACTGGGGGAAGTCAACCAACAATATTGTCGTGGTCACTACACAAACAGGCTGCGGCGGCAGCGGCATAACCCAGGGGGGCAGCGCAGCTTAATGAGCTGCCGGCGGCGAGATGCAGACTCATGACTTCGATTTCGCTTGGTGTATGATTGTAGTATTCGTCGCCCGCCCACATGTGTACGATACCGTGTACGATAATAGGAAAACAGAATTGGGCCATTTCAGATTTGTCTGACAGAGAAGCGTCAACGAGATATCTCTGTGGGACTCGGGAATGTATCTTTCACTTAATACGTGTGTGAAAAATATGGGGCAGAGGGTTATCAATTGAAGCCACGTTTACATTGAAGTAAAAACCATACGAACAACAGAAAGCGGATAATCAATGGGCGTAATGCAGCTCTATCAACGGCAGACTTGAAATGGCTTAGACTTACGCCTGTATGACTGGGAGGCCGTGTCTCGTGATCAGGCCAAAAGAAGGGGGGGAAGAAGAGAAGCAAAAGGGAAGGAAGATCAGCATTGCCTAACCATGAGCTTGTCGATTATATACTCCGTCTCCACACATTCCTCTGGGCTCTCGAATACTCTCAGCACGACATCCGATGGCATCAATAATCTTGCCTTATTCACTCGCTTCTGTAGCTCCCATCTCTTTTTTTCCGCATCCGTGATGGTTCGGCGTGTTGAACGTAGACTTGGGGACCAGGAGGAACTTGAAGAGGAGGAACCAGATGATTCCTCCGACATGCGGGGCGAGATAATATTTGTGTCGGGTAAAGGCTCCATGGAAAAAGATAAGCGGATGTCCTGCGTACCTCGCCGAAGAACTTGCATCATGCCAGGATGCATAGAAGGTAGATTCGTATCCGACGCCGCACGTTTCGGCGGCACAAACGATGACGCATGGGTGCCTGGAAGGGGCACCGTGCCCCCCCTAGACCTGCGCTTTATTGGCGAGTTGGTCAATCCAAGTCCAACCTTCGGGCCAGTTGGATCATGGAGGCCAACGGCGCTCACATCCCGGATGAAGACACCAGCGATCTGGTGAGGCCGCTCGCCAGCCAGCTCAGAATACAATTCTAGATCCTGTTCTCCCGAGTCTCCGACAAGGATGAACTTTGAATCCAGAAAATGATCCAAAACTTCAACGACATTCGCTTTTTTTCTTGTTGCTGGTGCCGACAGTAGGCCGTTAAAGAGGGACCGTCCCGTGTAGGAGCGAAGGCGGACGGAACCGAGGGGAAGCTTCGAAATGCCGATAAACTCTTTTATCACCGGGAGAATTTCGAAGGGGGAATTCGACTGTCAAAAACGTAAGTGCTCGCACGAAGATTGGGAGATGCTGACGGACCACATAGTGAAAGCGAACTCCGCGATTCCACATTGTATCATACCATTTTCCCATCTCAGGAATGACTGAGTCTTCTAATTCTTTAACGAATACTTGGTTGAAAACTGCACGTGCACCATCCACCACTCTTGAGATCTTTATAGTATCATCAATGTCGGAGATGACGTGGAGAGTCGAATAGTATATTGGTATATGCATCAGGGTTGTAGGCGTCTGGTGGAGATGTGGATTACGATCCGTGTTGATAACACGTGCCTCCACGAGGAGTGCATGCTCAGCGTGTGTTTGACTGGGTGGAATATGCGCGGCCACTGGATGCGTGTAGATATCTTTCCACTCTAGTTTGAGTGTATCTGAAAAGTGACCATCTGATCGAGTCAGGACCTCCTTTGTTAGGAGAGGCTGCGATTCTAGTGAGGTTCGATGGGGTCGAGGATCGGGTGACTGTAGGAAAACAGAGAGCTGAACTCTCCGCGAGGGCAATGATGATGCCCAGAACAGCTTGAGGCGAGACTCTATGTTTTCGTGCATCCGTGCTACTTCAGCAGATATGCCGCTGTCTGCGGGCAACTGAATGAAATGGGGATCGTCCATCTCTTGGCTTTGGCCCCCACTGTCGCGAAAGTCGGCATCAAGACTTTCGACGTCATAGTCATCAATCTCACTGGGTCGGGGTGGAAGATGCAGGTGTGCCTCGATGTCTTGCAGCTCCTGAGAGCCTGGAGTGTGTATGACCGGTTGGAGTTTTGGAATGGATGCAAAGGCTGTCATTTCATCATGGTCAACTGTGTTCGGCGCTCTCGAGCGCCAAAAAAGTCCTTACATCTTGCAATCCTGAGGAACGCACGCTGCGAGCGTGTCAGAGATTCAGGCGTTCTGCGAGACCTTGCGAATCCAGAGACATGGAAGACGACGTCGAAGGCATCTGTTTGCAGACCCAGGGGTCGTTGGTACGTGGGTGACTCACTCTCATGCCCGGCGCCGGTAATCCTTTTTGGCTGTTTTGTCGCCCAGTCTGGGAAAAGGTGAACCTCGTCGATGGTAGCGGTGTCCTCTGTATGCCTTCTGATCTTCTGGCCCGCCCACTTGCTCAAGTTGTGAATCGTGCTGCGTCCAGAGTGACCCTCTTCGCCAGACGTACTGGCTGTACGGTTGGAGGAAAGAGAATGGCGAATTTCGCGAGGTTGAGAGATGTACTCCTTGAGACCTGGCCACCTTGTGGATTGGGGGAAAGACATCCTGTAATGCTTCAGAGCGATGGCAGTAGATCACTGAGTTGAGTAGACCGCGGCACGATAGCTATCACTGGCATTTAGCGCTCATCGAGGGGCGACAATTGTTTCATCATATGCTCTAACTGAGATCATCCATATTCATATCTACAGATAATGGAAGAACAACGAAGAAAAGACAACCCAACGAAGAAAGGTCCACCTCCTACTAGAATGCGCGGACTTCCACGAGACTCGCCGGACGTACGTATCTCAAAGAGTCTCTCGTGGCTACTTCGCCATGGCGCAGAAAAGGCGGGTTTGAACATCCGTCGGGATGGTTATGCGAGGGTCTCGGACGTAGTGAGTCCACAGTTCCACACGGCGTCGACCGATGAAGCTCAGTCTCTCAAACAGCTTTCGAACCCCACGTTCAGAGACATCACGTTCTCGCAGCTCCAGGAAATCGTAAAGCGTGATCAAAAGTCGCGATACCATCTCTTGTTTGAGCCCCAAGCGTCGGGATCTACCGTAGATGAGTGGTGGATACGGGCTAATCAAGGTCATTCCATGAAGGTCTGACATTCTCTTTTTGCGAGTCGCCTATCCAACGTATGATTTAGGATATCGAAGTTGATCTACGACCCATATTATCGGCATCCGACATCCCCATGGCCGTCCATGGTACAACACGACAAGCTTGGAAATGCATAGGTTGGTCTTTTTCCAATCTCTTGTCGCCCGTCCGTTGAGCTCTTTCTTCAGCTACTCAGGGATTGTCAAAAATGAATCGGAATCATATCCATCTCGCGCAAAATGTCCCGGGTAGTAATGTGATGAGCGGTGAGTGTGCAATTTCTTGGGAATCAGGTAATCGTCACGCGCAACAACATAGGTATGCGAAAATCCTCTGAGATATTAATCTTTGTAAACGTGCAGAAAGCACTCGATGCGGGCATCAGGCTTCATCTTTCCGAGAACGGCGTCGTCCTCACAGAGGGCGATGTCAATGGCTTCTTGTCCCCCGAGTACTTTCTACGAGTTGAAAATGACGATCGCACTTCTGTGGATGGATGGGAAGGCAGTGGTGGACCCACAGTACCTGCCACATCGTTTCCAGCGGATCTCAAGATCGATGATACTGCCGGCGGAGACGTGGAGTTGACCGCTAAGCCGAAAGTTGATGCGAAGTAAAGATTGGGGGCCTGGAAGTAACCCCCCCCTTCGGCCTTTTTCTCCGATGGGCCCATCGAAATCCGCATTTAGATTTGACATTCGAGCGGGTAGTTCATGATCATACCATTGCGGCGATGCATGGCATTTAGTTTACATCCCGCGGTAATTCCCTAGCGAAGGTTTAGCATCTGATGTGCGGTCGAGTGGCTCCATAGCGTCCATCGTGCGCGATATGCCCAGTGCAATAGTTATCGCGTACGGCTCGAAGGTCCACTGAGATGCGCATGTGAGGGCCGGCTCGGGCAATTCGGCAGCCCCTCGATATAACTATCAAAGGGAGTGTTGGATCCATTGCTAGGCTGATACTAAGTAGCAACGGGCTTGTTATCACCCCTTTCGCAGGCCAATTTATACCGGTATGGTTACTCTGCTCTTCAGTAAACCTTGTTCTAATGAATAACCCCTGTCCGCCTTGTCGAAAGATCGGATATTCAACGGAGGCACTGCAGAACTCAAGAGACATCCCAATGCGATGAGGGACCATCAGTTGGCTTCGAATTCATTATGGTTAAACATCGTCAACCCCCGCCGTCTTGTGATATAGCCGAACATGAACATGGGCCATGGAAACATCCGATGCCGGAGAAGCACTCTGAGTATCTCCCAGTCAAAGTATCCGCCGGTCAACGGATCTACTTTTTATCAAGACCAAGGACAATACAACTGCAAATATTCAGACGAAGGAGGTTCCATTTCACATTCCACGTGAGATATACGCGGAAACAAAACCCCACTTCGGAGGCGCATCGGAATCAGTGCGCCTCGAGAACCATCTTTCACCCCCTCTGTTATCTATCTGGTAGTCCCCGTTGGCCTGGTCGGCCGCACGGGACGTGGCCGCGGGGGCCTGGGGGAGACGATGGGGTCGGGTTTGCCATAGGTCACTATGCGATGGTTGACCAGAGAGTAGTAGTCCCCGCCGAGAATGTCCTGCGAACAAGCTTCAGTAAACCGCGTCCACGCCTGTGGAAGCATACTTACAGTGTTTGAGGGCATATTCATATCGTAGGAGTGAGGTGGTGGTGAAGTCTAGTCGTTTTGAGTAGAGCGAGCTACACAGCCAGAGTCAACATCCAAGGGAGGAAGGTTAGGAGGACAGCGAACTTACTAGAGACCAGTGAACCGAGGGAACGAAGTTGGCTTGAATGTGCATCCTCGAACCGCCTGTCTTTATACCCTCTCGCAAACCGAGACACTCCGAACCGGGCTTCGTCCGCAGCCCGGCATAGACTCTTATGGCTGACACTCTAACCCGCACCTGCTAAACAGCGTGTTTTAACATTGTGGGAACTTGCAGCTGTCATGCAGTGGATATTAGTACAGCTAGTGGGGTTGGCACAACTTCGTTCGCATTCGGAGATGATTTTCGTGGCCGGACCACCTTCCCTGGCTAGGCAGGCCTTGCCAGGCGCCGGTCCAGATGGAGCTAGCCATTCAGGGTCCATCGCATTCTACAAAAAAAAGAACGAGCCGAACACTTCGATTTGAGATGCGGCTTGGTCGCACTGCATTTACAGCGTCCTGTTATAGGAGGTTCATATATGCATGCATGGTGGATGACCAGTGGTATGGCTCAGCGTCGGAGAGGAATTCCCGGCCGGCAACGGGGGGACTTAGGCAATATCTGGCGACCCGCGAACAATCTGGGACTCCGTGAGAGTTGACAGTACGATCGCTGTGCAAGACGCTCAAGCTAACCCACCTGGGACGCCACAAGCTAGAAGTTCAGACCATTAGCGACACAGCACAGTGCTTCAAATTAACCAAGATGGCGAAAGTTGTGTATCTTCGTCAGACAACAACACAAAGAAGACGGTATACATCGGAGCAAAGGTGTATAAGAAACAACTCCTGCCTTCTCTTACCCCCATGGGCATGCTGTACATGCTGACGGATACTGCGCACGTCAAAGAAGCCAAATCAAAGAATAAAACGTTCGTGCATTCAATGACTCGGATCTAGCAATCGAGTTCATAGAGAGCGCTGCGCATGAGAAAGTATCACTGTACCTCCAGGGGTCGGTGCTGCGGAACCACGAGATTCAGCAAGTTTTTGGATTTCAGCCATATAACCGTTTAATTCCTACGAAGAGATAAGCAGCAGGAGAGCCGAGCGGAAGCACTAGCACCTACCGCATTGTTTGGTTCAAACTGCAATCCTAGGGATATAGACTCGATGGCTTCATCGAGTTGTCCGAGACCCACAAGTGCCTTTGCCTTCCTGAAGTGACCTTTTGGCCAGTTACGGCGAATGTTGATGACGGTCTCCGCATCAGCTAGGGCACCAAGATAATCGCCAAGTTCAAACAAAGTCGCCGATCTGTTTGAGACGACAGTCGACAACTCCTCTCGAACGACGGATGAACTTTCCCAAGGCGGACGCTGCATTGCGATGCTTGCGGCCATATTGTATTTGGAAAGTGCCTCCTTGTGTTTATTGGTTTTGTATAGGTTCTATGTACTCTATGAGTGGCTGTGTATGCTATCAGAGTGTGGGCGCACGTTTCCTTCTTCCTTGGTATTTGTCACGGCTTGAGATAGCTTCTGTTGGACTACTGTTGGCGGTGGCGGACAGCGGAGATTTGGATTCGTGACCAAGATTTTGGAGATGCGATTGAGACCGGTGTAGTCAAGATGGCACTGGTCGCACTTTTCGACCTTGTGTTTGTCACAGAACGCGAACGCGTGTCCAGGACCGCCGATGACGATGTCTACAGGACGAAAATCGGCATCGATAAGAGCCCGCATGACCGGGTCCGGCTGCGGCGGGGCCATCATCTGCGGCGGACGCTGGGGCTGAGGCTGGCCCGGCTGTGGAGGAGCATGTTGATGTGGTTGAGCCATGTTGAGGACAACGTGGGAATATTTGTCAGCAGATTTTTTTTTTCTTGTTGCCAATCTTGTGACTCTCAGCTTTCCTTCTTTTTTCTCTTCCATCATCACCACGAACACAACTTTTGGTACAGAAAACAAAAAAAGGACTTTTCAAGTTCAATCATTCACTTCTAATATGACCAATGGAATTGTAAACGGTAACGCAAGTCTTGAGACTCAGTTTGGTGCGTTTTGCCCTCCATTCGCACCGCATATATCCTGCTCACTCACGGCCCAGCTTCTCTCGGTATCAACGGGACAAATTCTGCATACGTTCCTCCTCACTTGAGAAGTGCGCAGCGCGCCGTCTCCACCCCATCCCCCGCTCCATCTACAAATGGGTCTGTCGCACGCTATCATTATATGCTCACCTCTCCAACTGACCGATCCTCCTTTAGGTCCGGCTGGAACGATCCACATGCATCCCCTCGCGGTGGTTATGAACCATTGCGCGGCGGTCACAACGATAGGAATAAAGCCGGCCCTTTTGGGAATAGTACCTTTGGCTCCCCCCGTGGTGGGGGCATCTCAAATGACTGGGCAGGTCGCCCTTCCTCAAATGGCTGGTCCTCGAAAGAGGGCCGAGGTGATGGCCCTCCTCGCGATATGCTCGGTGCCGGCGGCTGGCGCAATGGCGCTCACGTCGTCGGGTCCCGCAACATGCGTCTCGAGAAGGAGCTCTTTGGAGATCCTTCTGATCCTTCCAAACAACATACTGGGATCAATTTCGAGAAATATGATGATATCCCTGTCGAAGCTACTGGTGCAGGAGTACCTGAACCCGTCGCTGCCTTCACCAGCCCACCCCTCGACCCCGTTCTCCTTGAGAATATTTCTCTCGCCCATTACACCACCCCCACTCCGGTTCAAAAGTACTCCATTCCCATCGTTGCCGCCAATAGAGATTTAATGGCCTGCGCTCAGGTGAGTTTCGCACCCTGTTCGCTTCCGGTTATCATGTGTCATCTAACGTATGACTACAGACGGGCTCAGGGAAAACTGGAGGTTTCCTCTTCCCTATCTTGTCCGCGTCCTTCGCTTCTGGGCCCCGTGCCCCGCCTGCCGAATCAGTCAACGCGAGTTACTCCCGCGCACGTAAAGCCTATCCCACTGCTCTAATTTTAGCCCCCACTCGCGAACTGGTTAGCCAGATCCACGAAGAGGCACGTAAATTCGCTTATCGCTCCTGGGTTCGCCCCGCTGTCGTCTATGGAGGTGCCGATATCAGCCAACAATTGCGTCAGATCGAGCGTGGTTGCGATCTGCTCACCGCTACTCCCGGACGTCTTGTGGACCTGATCGAGCGAGGTCGCATCAGCTTGGCAAACATTCGCTACCTCGTCCTTGATGAGGCCGATCGCATGTTAGATATGGGTTTTGAGCCCCAGATCAGGCGCATCGTGCAAGGGGAGGATATGTCCGGCGTCCAAGATCGTCAGACCCTCATGTTCAGCGCGACCTTCCCACGTGATATTCAAATGCTTGCCCGGGATTTCCTCAAAGACTACATTTTCCTCTCTGTTGGGCGTGTAGGATCCACGTCGGAAAATATCACGCAGAAGGTCGAGTATGTTGAAGACCCCGACAAACGCTCTGTTTTGCTTGACCTCCTTGCATCCGAGCCTCCGGGTGGTCTTACCCTCGTTTTCGTTGAGACCAAGAGGATGGCTGACATGCTTTCCGATTTCCTCATGACAAACCATCTCCCCGCCACTTCCATCCATGGTGACCGCACCCAGCGCGAGCGTGAAATGGCATTGCAAACGTTCCGCACTGGACGGACTCCTATTCTCGTCGCTACTGCTGTTGCTGCTCGCGGTCTTGATATTCCCAACGTCACCCACGTTATCAACTATGATTTGCCCTCTGACATCGACGATTATGTGCACCGCATTGGTCGTACAGGCCGTGCGGGCAACACAGGTGTCTCCACTGCCTTCTTCAACCGTGGCAATAAAAACATTGTCAGGGATTTGGTAGAACTGCTCCGTGAAGCCAATCAAGATATTCCTCCGTGGTTGGAAAGTGTGGTTCAGGAGACAACCTTTGGCAGCAGTTTCCGAGGTCGCGGCCGCGGAGGTGGAGGTGGAAGAGGACGTGGTGGCAACCGGGACTTCCGCCAATCAAGTGGTTCCTATGGTGGCGGTGGAGGCTATGGTGGATACGGTGGACGAGGAGGAGGATACGGAGGGGGGCCATCTGTTGGTAGTGGTGGAGGTGGAGGTGGAGGTTATGGTGGAGGTGGAAACAGCTACGGCAATGGTGGGTCCAGCTGGTGGTGAAAAAAGTCCATTGCAAAGATTCGCCGTTGCTCACCTTTCCTCGCACGCGGCCCTTCAAGTTCATTATCGGTCCGGTCTCATGAAAACCATTATTTAATAAACCGGTCCCGTCGTTGTCGCTGCTGTTTCTCACTCTCTGAATCGCTCCAACCTTTGCGCTGCTCTTTCGAATGGATTTGTCTCGTTGCATCTGCTCATCATGAAGATTACGGCCTATCTTATTTTGTTTGTGTTTCTAGTCTCATTGGCGCGTTTCTTTTTCCTTTTTCCCCAGTCTTTTCGCTATACATTCCAGCACGCGCCACCATCATCACATTCTCATCCGCATTATAGAGATAAACGCAGGCCGTAGCCATGAGCAGCTACACATCTTATCCTTAGTTGTCGGTCTTTCGTTTCGCGATACCCCATCTTTTATTGGCATTGCGATGCGCGAGTCGGACATTACTTTGATATCCCTCCATAGCATCACGAGACACTATTTACTGGTAGAGCATCGCATATCATGTACCGTACTACTCCTTTCTCTTATTCAATGGCAACGCATCTAGACCTGAGAGTTCTGGAATAACTAACTTCACACCCTTCACTTTTTCCGCCATCTCACGGACAAAGACACAACCAGCTCGTGTTTCTTTACTATTCTCATTCGCTTCAGCGGATCAGACAGCGACTTGCTTTAAATTTTTCTTGCGACGATGCTGCACCACCAAGGTTCTTCACCCACCGCTTTCGATGCACCCGAAGTTCCGCCGTTGAGGAGGCTCAAGCCGTTACCTAAACGTAGGCGCACATCAGACGTGGTTGAACACGTCTCTGAACCAGACGACCTCATTCAACCCATGGCCGACTTACTTGGCGGTGCAGAATCACTCGCAGAGGAGCTCATCGCACGCACCGACTCTCTTTCGTCTCAAATGGCTCTGCAATCCTATTACTCCTCCGTGCTTGGCGGTGGCGATGCCACTCAGAGCATCGACAGCGAGGTCCTCGACGGGAATCCTTCGGGATCTTTCTCTCAGACCTTTGATCTAAGTGGCGTCTACCAGCAGCTCGCCGAAGGGCTGGGATCGAGCGGCAAGCAGGACGAGGATCACAGCGACGGCGATTACACAGACCATCTGCAACAACCGGGCAACACGAAGAAGAGAAAGGTCCCCGCAAACATGTCTGGTTCTGTAAACGGGAGGGAGGTGAGCCTGCCACTCAGCGCTGAAGAAGAGATGATGGGCAACGGCGTGCTGCCGACGGTGATGAGGAGGGCAGATCCAGATTTCGACGTTCCCGCCGTCAGCCCAGCCTCTTCGGTGACGAGGAAGGGCAGGATTAGCCCATCGACGCTCGCAGGCTTACAGCACAAGGAGCTGCTCAAGCACCGAAAACGCCAGCTCGCGACCGTGCTGGGTGCCTTGTCGCTTGGGGATGCGCTAGCGCTTGATCAGGCACTATCCACGCATTTACCCTTCGTCAGTACCATGTTCGGTTCCGACTCCGCGCCGCCCAAAGTGCGTCTATCTCGTCGACGAGGACCTCGATTGGCACGTGCTGCAGTGGCGCAGGCTCGCAATCTGGGCACGGTGACTCAAAGGGGTGCTGCATTTCCCACCACACAGTTCACGTTCAGGTTTCCGAGCGCGAGTGAGTAGCAATTCCGTTGTGCTTCTGGTGACGGTAGAGCTTGATGGTATTATCAGCATCTGACCGCATCGTTGCGACGAAGGAGGAGGTGCTCGCACTTCGTTCGCGTTTCGAAGCCGAGCTTGCACGACAAGCAGCGAGAGTTGCTAAAGCTGCCGCGGAAGCAAACCAGGCAGCTCTTGTTGCTGGGAGAGCATCTCGGACAAAACGGTCAGGAAAAATACAGGGCCCGATGCTGGGTGGTGGTGACCAATCAGTGGACCCTTCGGAGTTGTCCCCATCAGGGAAAGCTCGCGGGAGCAAGAAGAAAAAGCGTAACGCGCTGGCAATTGCGTCAAATCCGCACCACCGTAACAATTACGTCCCTTCTCGTCTTTCCTCTTCCGGACACGTCAACGGAGCACAGGCCATACTAAACGCACAAAACTCAGTGGTAGGGCAGCAGCCTCTGCAGTTTCTCTCTGCAGGGCTCCCCGCTCGACGGGGTACGGGCACGACGGGGTCGAAAGCGCAGATCGTCAATCCTGCGGAGGAGTGGATCTGTCCGCGGTGCGAGTACTCGCTGTTTTATGGTGCCGCGCCGGAGTACCGCCGCGCGATTCGGGACCGAAAGCAGATTCTGCGACGACGGAGGCGAGCGCAGGAGCGGGCTGTGGGCGGGCTTGGCGCAACGAAGGGTGGTACGAAGTCGAAAGGGGAGGAGTCGGAGGAGGAGTCGGAGAAGGAGTCGGAGGAGCTGGTTGAGGTGGGGAGTCGGAGGGACGAGCTGGGATCTGGATAAGGATTTACTGAGATAGACGGATATCATCATAATATTCTAATTAACTGGGGCTGGGTGCAGTGCGGCCTCCTCGCGAGTTCCCAAAGGAGTTTCAAGTCGATCAAACAGGGCAACTTCGTGAACTCGCATTCGACGAAATGAAAAAGGCTGCCCTTCTCGAACGAGCGAACAAGAAATATTCAAGCAATCTGCCTCCGACGACGGCCAGCACCAAGCTATCCTTAGCCGGCGTTGACACCTGACAGCGGAATCAAATACTCGTAGTTTGTGTGTTCCATGCACCTCAGCTCGTCCGCGGTTCTTTTCGCTGATCTTTGATGCTGTTTGCATAACGGGCGGGCCCTCATCGCTGCCACTCCAGCAGCACCGCGGAGGCACCCTAGTAGCAGCTCTGCGCTTCGGACGCTCACTCCGGGTACACGCACCCGCCCTTCGCAGCCATATCGACCGCGAGGAGCGGCACCGCTCCCTGCCCAGTTCATCGTTGCGTGGTGCCAAAGCTAATCACGGTCGCCCTTCAATGCTGATCTCTTCTCTCACTCATCCTTCATTTCGGATTTATAGCTAGCCTCGTGTCAAGCCATCTCAGAATCTCCTATCACGGGCTCGCCGTTCCGAGTTTGCACACACTTCCCTTGTCCCTGCGGTATCACCTCCCCCATAAAAGCGCGCTCGGCCACCGTGTCCCCAATAGCGACAATTTCACCCCACTATGTATCACCATCAGCAGACTGGTTCTTCCTATGACTACCCCTCCTACCCCAATACTTCCTTCGAGCACACAACACCCCCTGCCCAACCTCCTCCGGCGCGGGCAGTGCGCTCAAACACGTCTCAGACTCAGTCCCCGCAACAACAGCCGAACATTTATGCCTCCTCTCCCGCTTACCCTCCACCCGCCTCCTACATATCCTCCGCCCATTCCCAGCAGCAATGGCAGCCTCCAGATTCCTGGGCCTCTCAGCAATATGCCCAGCCTTTTACCTCCCAGTCGATCCACCCGTCGGAGATGACATATACATCCACCGCTGCCCCTCGGCCCGACCCACCACCCCCCAATGCCATTTCCACCCCAGATACCCGTGCTTTCCCCCAAAACAACAACCTGCCACCACCCCACGAACCACGGAGGCAGGAGAGCGGGTATTCGCAGCCCCTCCCCACCTCTTCGCACAATTCTTCTCCGCCGCGGACTAGACGGAAGGAAAAAGACTCTCCAGCGATTGCCCCCGCTGCCGCCACAGGAGCTGCTGGCCCGGATTTCGCCAAGGTAATCATGAGTTTGATACTCTCAGGGCTCGCCACTTCATTTTTTCCCCTTCCCTTTTCCTTCCCCAGATGCAGGAATCTTATCGACTCATCATGGATAACGCCAACGGTATGCTGGCGGGTGGCGCACTCACCGCCTCACGTCTACCCCCGGTTGAGACTATAGAGCGCATGTTGCAGTCCGCGAACTACGGCGTACAAGTGCTCCAATCCGCGATCTCGCAATCAAACCCCGATGTTCGCCCTGTGACAGGCGTTGTCGACAAGGACGCGCCAGCCTCAAAACGACAGGTAAAGTAGTGCCGCGGATGCATTTTGTCAGCGTATCGAATGGTTCTAATCAACGTTTTTAATTTTCGTTTTTTTAATTATATTTTCGCTTTCCTTTTTCGCATGGCGCACAGAAGGGAGATGAACATACACAAGACGGTCAAACATGTCTCGGATGCAACGCGACATCAACGCCTGAATGGCGTCGTGGGCCACTCGGTAAGCACTACTCTGGGTCGTCTTATCCCCGGTCGGCATGTGCGCTGATGGAATAACCAAAGGCCCGAGAACGCTTTGCAACGCCTGTGGCCTCGTGTATGCCAAAATGGTACGTAACACACCAGTGATCTTCACATGAACTTGTTGCACTGCCTGACGTCTGCCTCCTTTTTTGCTGTTTTCGTAGTTGAAAAAAAGGGCGCGAGAAGAAGGACGGTCGCGCCCCAGCGATAATGCTGGTCAGAGTTCGCAGCACACCATGGATGACACGAACGCACTCTCCAGCGCGGGAAGCGAAGACGAAGAGTCGTACGGGTCTCAGGACCGCAGGAGCGACTTTGGAGACCATGGAAGGAGGGGTTAGAGGAAAAAGAAGACTTTTGGTCTTTCGTAATCTTGGTCAGCGAGCTCCTACGTTCTTCTCATGATGTCGCCGGATGGAAGCTGGCCCCGGACGGTGATTATGGACTCCTTTTTTGTAATGTGCACCGCACGAGAGGAGGTGTTAGGTTAACTTTAAATGCTACACTGATCTGGTAGAATGCATATAGAGAGCGTGTTCCGGTGGCGACCGAGCTGCGGACCGATCAGTCAAAAGTTGGCGAAAAAAGTCTTCTCTGCGCAGCGGTTTGGAATTTCACGAACAAAGACAGGCCTTTTTTCAAAGCTTATCGGAGCGATCTCCGCAAGGATCAGGCACTTCAAGACTCATCCCCAAGTTCCGAGGACAATTCGGGCAATTAGCCGGGTGGCTTGACTAATGTAATATCAGAAATCTAACCTTGAAGAGATGGCGTATGATCGTACGTAAACCATTCAGTTTTGGGTAAGGAGAGAAACCCTATCACTGCCTCGTACTTGCGTGTCTTTCATAGACCGGGGAGGGCGGGCGAAAAATCCAGAAACGGTATGTGCTAAGTGAATGTGATAAGTCCTCAGGGCGCGTCATGGTCGAAAATGAGGGATAGTTCGTCGCTAGGCGCCAGTTGGAACAAAGTTAAGTTGGTCGCGAACGACACCTGCAGGGGCAGGTGTTCAGGACGTCATAACCCTGATTTTTTTAGTTAAACGCCCAAATGAGCAAGGGGTCCGAGGGATTTTTTTTCTTTCGATTTTTGTGCTTTTCTCTTTCCCTTTTTTCTTCCCGAGGACGCACAGTTGGACGCATGGAGCCGAATAACTCTCGGCTAACAGATCACACACGAAAATATGATCATCAAAACGATCCTCGTTGCACGTCGGTTTTCGCCGCCGCTGTGCGTGATGGGCCCTTCAGCACCTGGGAGAGGCGCGGAACCCGACACGCGCGAGCGGCGCGTTTTCCCCGTTTTGTTTCGCTATAGCAATGATATGATGGTGGCCCTATACTAGATACCCATTCAGGGGATCACACAAGGCAACTCATAAAGTGCGTCTGCACACACACACCTTTTGGAAATAGCGTTTTGAGCCTGGTCGAGAAGGTGCGAGGCATGCTGCGCGCAACAAGCGAGAGTCCGATAGCCACGTAGTGCCTTTTGGTCTGTGTGGCGGCTGGCCCATCAACTTATGAACGCCGTGGCAGAACGGCTAGTGTGAGTCACCGTATCAGGACGCATCCATCAAGGTGGAGCTCGATGCCCCTCCTTGGTCGGCCAGTCGCCATCGTGCACATGTACAAGTATCTCCCTTTGACGACCTTCTGGAAGAGTCCGTGTATCCAGGCAGTTCAATATCCGATCAGTCGAGATTCTAGCGCTCCCAGTGGCTGGCAAATTGGAAACTAGCGAAACAACACTGCCATCCTCTTCGAGTAATTCGCTACCGTACGGGAATTCGGATTGGAGGAGGGGAAGTCCATTGCGGTTGACATGGGATTGGTTGCCTTTTTTTTTCAATCTTCTCTTCTTCTTCCTTCTTTTGGAACCTAAAACGAAAATGGACTGCATCGTGCCATATGGGACGTCATTGGCGGACGCATGTGTCAGGTTCTAGACTGCCCATACCAGCGGGGAAATAGTAGTCACCTATCTCTGGAGTGCGTAAGGGACTTCCACTGGGGCCCTGATTGTGAGTGACTGTGGAGAGGGGGAGGGGGGCTTGACGCAAGGCTGTTCTAGGAGAATGAAAAATCGTGCCGGCCGTCCAGGCCGTGCGGACCATATAAATGAAGTGCGTGTTCAGCCATATTCTCTTCTGGGTTGCCTGGGGACCGTATGAGTCTACCTTGCGCTCGATTTCCAGCCCTCCTTGCATTTCCACGTTACGTTACGATATTTTTTGTGTTCCCCTCTTCTTTCGACCGGGACGAAATTTCCTGTCGAGGCTAAATCCGTAACAGATCTGGATGAGGGGCTTCGCGATAAGTTGTATGCGTGCAGGGCGTCGGCAACGCCGGGTTGTCGTAAGGGACCGTAAAATCACAAGCCTTATCATCGTATAATGAGGCGGCGTTGTGACACAGCATGTTCATGGGAGTGGCCAGGAGCTCTCGGCTACGTTCCAACGGGGAACAATCCGAATCGACGAGACTCAATGGTCAAGCGCAACTTCGCTAATAGGTCAATGCGGCTATTACGGCTGTACGACGTCGCCCACCTACCAACTTGGTTGACGCGGCCGGTCAAATCGGGCCACTTTCTGAAAATGATGTCGTGATCCAGGTTACCAGTCGAATCCATGGCAGCGTCGCAAGCTGATCAACATACGCCAGTGGGTGGTGGTAGACGCCACAGTTCACCCGTTCCACGTTGCCCAGTGGTGGCAACGGTGGTATGTATGAACTACGGAGGGAAACGACACGGGCGGGCCGGTGGAGTCACCGAGAGATCAAGGTTGGTGGCTCTCGGCAGAAACTTGAAAAGGAACACATATGTAAGTCGTAAAATTGAGATCCAACACCCAACCGTTTTCGGTATACCCGTTTGGCAGGTTCAGGCCCAGAAAAAGACGTAGTTTGCGGTTCAGACCGAGTCACTTGTAATCGCTGGAAATCTTCCGATGTGGTCACACCCGTACGTAGCTATTTGTCGGCATAAAAAAAACTTTCTTGAGAATTCCCGTACCACATCCCTTGCGTTGTCGACTCACTTATGGGGCGTTGTCCCCCCAAAGGACATTGCCATCGCTAATGCGCATGTTGCAGGTCGAATGATGGAGGCATTGCATTCGATGCCATGTACGATCTCAGGATCGTGGTAAAGGTGGCCTCAAGTTCACATCGGATCCTGAATTCGTGATAAGGAGAAGCCAATGGAATTGAAGGCATGTACTCGATGTATATCTAAACTTCTTCAATCTTATTGTCTTCGTCATCGGAATCTTCGTGCCCCTCCAGTGACGTGCTTGTGGAGTCTATTTGATCGCCGACCGTTTCGGATCCTTCTGTGCCCTTGATAAGTTGCACCAGTCGTTCAATGTGTTCAGACACCTTGACCATGCATCACTCAGGAATCGACAGACTGCCACAAAAGATCATGGCGCACCTTTTCAACCGTCTCTTCTAAATGTGCCGCGCGGATAATTTCATATACACCGTGGCATCGCAAGAAGTCGCGACCCCAACGTGTCGTGCACAACAAGAGCAGCGTTTCGACGTGTATCAAGCGCAGGGCCGGATCAGGTTCCCTTTTTTTGGTAGGAGGCAGGAACTGCAACGGAGAGGGCAGCTTGTCTTGTTCCTGAGAGTATCTGGTGAGGAGGAATGGTTCGCATATACGGGACACCTCACCTCTAAATCGAGTTCTTCTGGACCGGCTAGAGGGAGCAAAATGTATGGCAGCATGTCCATTCCTGGTGCAAGTGTGGTGGATGGTGGCACGCTGACTATCTCCGCATCGAGTGACAACATGGCCCGGTGTGCGGGGGAAAAGAAAGCACAGTTCCTTGTGATCAAGAAAACACGTGAGCGACATCAAGGGTTCATCATCAAACCTACTTTATTGTAGAAGCCACACCACCTCTTCGGATGGTATCGCTGTGCTCAGTGAATGGTACAATCTTGGAAAGCGGGTATTCCAATGCACCCTCAGGCTTCATTACATCACAGGGTCTCGGAGTTAGAAAGAAGAGCCTCCCAGCAGGCAACTGAAATGAGGGTGGCCTATATGAGAGAGCGCCACACTTGGAAACAAATACTTTGTAATCACTTACTGAGCTGACATTAGCAAATACGCTAGATAAAAAGTGAAGGTCTCCCTTTCGCTTTCGCTCCGAACTGGGGGCAGAATTTGTTGTTTGGGAGAAAGCTTCTATGAGCAGTGGCAATGCATGTAACTGCTGCGGGTCTACGGAAGTGTATGGCACAGGAGCGGTGCACGTGCCAGACCTCGACTGTATTGGATAGTATGAAATATGGGAGGTGGCTGACATCAAGGGGATAACCTGGATCTCTAAAGACAGTAAGACAGCACATGCCAAATATGAACCAGTGAGATTCGACAAAAGCATCGATGCAAGATCTGCGAGAATTGCATCCGGATTCTGAAAGGAATGATGGGATCTGCGGAATGAAGGGAAGGGAGAGCGACGTACCAGGATATATGATACGATGAATGCGAGAAACGTGGGCTCTGTTAGGAACGGTGCGAGAAGTGGTGAATCCGAGAGATTCACAAGTGCACGAAAAGCATCGTGCGCAACTGCCTATTGCTGGAGTCATGTGAATGATTCAACGAGGACATGGATGCTCAAACCAGCTGATCTCGACAAAGAAGCTTCAAATCTCGGATGATATCTGTCTCTTTAGGGGCCTGCAACCCCGTTCCTTGGAGTCCTTGGAAGAAGAGACTGCGATGTGGGGATCCTTTTGGAGTCTGGCCAAGAAGGTTGGACAGCGCTATCTGGCGCACTGAAGGGTTTCTATCCCTCAGAAATGGTAGTAACTGTGATCAACATAAGTTGGGTGGGCCTACTAAGTGTCAGTAGCAGTAGTACTGGCCTCTTTGAGCTGATCCTGCATAACTAATGATCTCATGGCTTTCCCACGGGTGTTTAATGCGCTGTGCTTAGATAATCTACTACCGACCGCCGCTTTCAAGGTTGCTTGTTAATTGACGCGTTCATCTGCTCCTCCTCGAGCTCGGGTTCGCTGGTTTCGCAGGCGCGTCGGGCATCCAGCACGGGAACTCGCAGCGGTATTTCCTTTGCTCACCGTTCACGACGACGACGGCATGACGGGCTACAACATTACCCGCTCGGCGGAAGATCTGTTGGACAAGTATGAGTCTGACCCGCCCTCTTTCTCCATCCATCTCTATCCGGAATACTGGACACTCAACAGCGGTTCAAAGTTTCTCTACAACAACCCCGTCGCGGTACGCTCACACACATTCCCTATTTCTTCCCACTCAACGTTCTGCGTTAGTCATTGCTGGATGACGTACGGGCGCACCGTATACCAGTGGATTATCTTGAAATGTTCGACTCTGCCAATGTGCCTTTCTATGATGGTCCGTCATACCATGTCATGGTCGTTCCCCGCATGACTCGATTCATTGTCCCAGGTTGCATGATAGTCGAACTTCTTGACTACCGTCCTAAGAGAGCAAAGGACTCGCCGCTAGAGAAGCCAGAGAAGAGTCGTGTTACCCTGCACCCCAACGACGAAACCCTTTGGGCCGACCTATGTCTTATGAATCAACGAATCGGTTTCAAACTCACGGACCCCCAGGTGCTCGAGTTGGAGGCACAGATACTGGTATGCGTCATCCCTTTCGCTTGTGGCACAGCTGACTGGTTCCCCTAGTTGCATACATCACCCCCTCTTTGCTTGGATCCCGACCCCCACCTCACTCGCATTGCCAATCACACGCTCAGAGTATCCACACCATCTATTCCTGTATCGTTGAAGCGGAAGATTGCTGCGATTACCCATGAAGAGGATGAGTCAGAGAAGGCGAGACGTGCCAAGATTATGCAATTCATGAACCCAAGATTGAATCGTTCTCACGTGCCAAGGTATGTCGTTTATCAGATATTCTTCCGCGACCTGACCGATCATCCAGCGCCAGCTACAATATATTGGACGTCATGAAACGAGTGAGAGAGCAACGCCAGGCAGAGGCCCAAGCGTTGCTCGCGAAGGCAATTGCAAATCCACCCAATCGTTCAACCCCTGCACCTACTCCTCAACCTCCCGTTGTCCAACCGTCACGTACCACCTCCCAAACACCTACGCCTGCCTCACAGCCTCCGAACAATACACCGAAGCTGAGATCAGTTAAGAAGGAACCGGTGACCAGTCCGTACCCAAACACGCCCGAGAACCCACGATCAACCGTGACTCCCGCTCCTCATCCAGTTGTTAACCAGCTTCAGACTCAGACGCCCATAAGATCACCTCCCGTACACGCCCGCTCTCCCGCTCCACCAAGTGCATCATATCAACACTCCGTCGGTACACCAATGACTGCCAGCTCACCTGCACAGCGTGGCTATACCCAATCTCCTCGTCCACCTTCTTCCCAAGCACATGTTCGATCGTCCCCTCTGACCGTAGGCTCGCAGCTTCCTCCGTCTGATCCTCGTGCAAATACAAATCCTGGTGGAGTTCACTTTATTCAGGTGGCACCTGGTGCTGCTGCTCAGTCCAAACCCTCTACACCGCAACTCGGTTATCCAACTCCACCTGTTCCCCAGCAAACGCCCCCACAAGTCCAGCCCCCACAAGTTTCACAGCCTCCGATTCCTCAGTCTCAAGCTGTCCATCCATACTATGCAATACAGAGGATGAACCAGGCTGCCGCCCAACAGGCCCAAACTCAAGCTCAATCCCAGGCGCAATCCCAGGCTCAGTTACCAGCGCAGATGAACCAGGGCACTCCGCATCCTCCCATACCGACCCAATACAATTTTGCTCAGTTCTCTGGGCGACCCATGACCGCACAAGGAAACTCACACCAACAGGTGATGACGCACATTTCCCAGAATCAACAGCAGAACATGGGCGTTCAGGGTCAAGTGATGGATGGCCAGCAGCAAATGATGGCACAGTATGCCATGTACAGCTACCCCGTCCCTTATATGACGGCTGGTGGAAGGTTGCCACCTCAGTATGCTGCTTGGGCTGCAGGGATGGGGCGCGTAGTCAATGGACAGGCGCCGGGGATGCAGCCTGGACACCCACAGATGCCAATGGTTCAAGGCAAGGCTACGCAGGCTGGTGTGCAGGGACGATGAGATATCTGGTGTATTGATTTATTTTTTTTCGCTTGCTTTATACCTTTGGGTCCTATCGTACTGTACTGTATTTGATAGCCCGGATCGTCGGATATGCTTGTAATGATCGCTGATCGGCCGAGATAAGCAACGCTAGATCAAACAAATTTCGAAAGGCTCTTTACCACCAACGATGTCCGAGCATATTGGTACGCCTCGTCCGCACCATAGATCTGGACACTGACGTCCTTGGTAGCACTACTGTCCGTCTATGACAAGACTGGACTCATCGAGCTCGCAGAGGGGCTCAATGCCACAGGCGTCCAGCTTCTCGGGTCGGGAGGCACCGCGAAAAAGGTCAGAGAGGCCAACATCAAAATAGAGTAGATCTTTTTCGTCTCCATCGACCTCCTTTTTCTAATTGTGATCTTCAGAGACGTCTCTAGTATCACCAAGGCACCCGAGATGCTCGGTGGACGTGTAAAGACGCTACATCCAGCCGTACACGGAGGTAAACCGTACCCTATCATGTCTCTGAGACTCGATTCGATTCTGCACACAAGGTATACTCGCCCGCTCGATCCCGTCCGACGAGAAGGACCTCGCCGAACAAGCCATCTCCAAGATCGCCATCATCGTCTGCAACCTCTATCCCTTCACGTCCACCATCTCCAAGCCGGGCTGCACCCTCGCAGACGCAGTCGAGGAGATCGACATCGGCGGGGTCACTCTCCTCCGTGCGGCAGCCAAGAACCACGCGCGCGTGTGCGTGCTCTCCGACCCGGCCGACTACGATACGTTCCTGGACGCGTGGAAGGCGGGTGCGGGCGACGTCGGCGAGGCGCTGCGGAACCGCCTCGCGCTCAAGGCGTTCGAGATGACAGCGAGGTACGACGATGCGATCAGCGCGTACTTTAGAGAGCAGTATGCATCGTCGCCCCAGAGTTCGCCGGTGCAGAGCCTCGTCTTGCGGTACGGCGCGAATCCGCACCAGAAACCGGCCCAGGCATTCGTGACGGAGGGCGAGCTGCCTTTCAAGGGTGCGTGGCGTATATGCATCGTGCGATGGATGAGTCTCACGTTTCGTCGATGCAGTGTTGTGTGGATCGCCGGGGTATATCAATCTCCTCGACGCGCTCAATTCGTATGCATTGGTCAAGGAGCTTCAGGAGGCGTTGAACCTCCCAGCGGCCGCTTCGTTCAAGCACGTTTCTCCCGCTGGTGCTGCAGTGGGTATCGAGATCGATGAGATCGAGAAACAGGTCTACGGAGTCGATGACCTCAAGGAGCCTCTTACGCCGCTCGCTTGTGCATATGCCCGTGCACGAGGTCAGTCTTGGCCCTGATGTGACAGTAGGTTCCGACTAACCTGACAAAAAGGTGCCGATCGGATGTCCTCGTTTGGTGATTTCATCGCATTGTCGGCGCCATGCGACCTTGCTACTGCAAAGATCATATCGAGAGAAGTGTCCGATGGCGTGATCGCCCCGGGGTACCATCCAGATGCCCTCGACGTGTTGAAGAAGAAGAAGGTTGGCAAGTACTGCGTCCTCCAGGTGACCTCGTTTCTCTGTTCACATCAAACATCCTTTCGCTGATCTCATGCGCGGGCAGATGGACCCCGCTTACTCCCCTCCCGAGATCGAGACGCGTCAAGTGTATGGCATCAGCCTACGACAACGCAGAAATGACGCCAAGATCGACGCGACGCTCTTTTCCAACGTCGTCAGCGAGAACAAAGAGGTAAGTTCACCTGCCCTTCCGCCTGCACGCAAACGATGATGACGACCTACAGCTTCCCGCTCAAGCGCTGACGGACTTGCTCGTCGCAACGCTCGCGCTCAAGTACACGCAATCGAACAGCGTAGCGTACGCCAAGAACGGAGCGATCATCGGACTGGGTGCAGGTCAGCAGTCGCGTATCCACTGCACCCGGCTCGCGGGCGGCAAAGCCGACTTGTGGTGGCTGCGACACCACCCACGCGTGCGCGCGTTGCCGTTCAAAAAGGGCGTGAAGCGCGCCGAAAAAGCGAACGCGATCGACTTGTTCGTGAGCGGGGAGGTGCTCGAAGACGGGGAGCGGACACATTGGGAGGGGCAGTTCGAGGAAGTTCCTGGGGCGTTGAGCGAGGAGGAGGAGAGGGAGTGGGCGGCGAGGTTGGACGGGGTGGCGTGTTCGAGCGATGCGTTCTTCCCGTTTGCGGATAACGTGCATCGGGCGAGGAAGAGCGGGGCAAGGTATCTCGCTGCGCCGAGCGGGAGTGTGATGGACGCGGAGTGTATCAAGGCGGCGGACGAGCACGGGATGGTATTCTGTCACACGTCTCTGAGGTTGTTCCACCATTGAAATGTGTTTATGATCATTGTATTTGCTATTCTAGCTTTGCTCAGAAAGTGTTACCACATTGATACATCGTACTAATAGGTTTACAGATGTTTCAAGAAGAACTCGACCGTCGCCTTGAACGCACCCTCCTTTCCAGCCTTGACCTGTGGGATCGACAGGTCCCCGCGGACGGCAAATCCGTGGGTGCAACCATCGAAGTACTCCCGTTGGTATAGCTTCGAGGTCGTGGATCCGTCACCGAGGATCTTGTCGGCCAAGGCCTGGGACTCGATCGGGAACATCGTGTCAACCGTGCACGAGTTGATCAGGAGGGGGGTTTCTGACTTTTTAAAGGCCTGTCACGAGACGATAATGGTGAGAATATGTTCACACCTTCCAATAATAACTCGAAGACGAAAACATACCTCGAGGTCATCTGGAACCTTGAGGAGCGAAGGGTGTGCGACGACGGCGACCTTGAGGACCTTGTCGAATGCGAGATCAAAGACATAGCGGCCTGGTGTGTTCGAGCGAGAACGCAAGTTGGTGAGTCCATCCGTTCATTTCATCCGGTCGTCGTTTCAAACTTACCACCGAAACAGTAACCCGTCGCAGCGAACTGTGTGATGCCTCGAGCCTTGAGTCCCTCTATAACCTTGTCGAGGGGTGGACGAGTGACACCCTGGCCGTGCTTGCCGATCCAGGCCATCAAGTCAAAGTTACCACCAGGCTACGAAACACAAAAAGGTTGGCCCCCCGAACGAGAACAATGAACGCACTTACGTTGAGAGCATCAGCGGGGATGGGGTCGCTATTGAGGTAGTCGACGGCGTAAACCTGTCTCGGAATCACACAAAGAAGTGACGACGCAATGGGACGTCTACTTACCTGGAAACCGTTCCTTGCAAAGTCATCTGCGAGCAGCTGTGTGTGTTCGTTTTTGGCTGATGTCTGGAACTGCGTCGCTGAGACCTACCTGGGCGTTGGGGAGCTCGATGCCGAATACGTCGGGCAGGAAGAGGATAGCCTTGTCCTCGGGATAGGGAACGGTGGGCTTCGCGACGTAGGTCCTGACGCCGTTGATGACCTCGACCTTGCCTGCAACAGAGGGGGTGAGATCGGAGTGCACGAACGGAGGATTTTGTACCTTCAGGGGTGCCTTCGTGACGAACGCCTGGGTTAAGATCAGCGATCGATCGGTGATGGATTGGCGGTGGAGAATCGAACCTGAGATACACTTATCGCAGAGAGACATGATGATGGTTGTGGGTGGACCCGGCCACTAGAATGGCTCTGGACTTTATATAGCTGAGTGTGTCTGACGTGGCCATTCGGCATGTTATGAGTTATCTATAGACGTCGGTGAACAACTCACGAAGGTCGGGTTGTTTGAGTGATTCAGCCCGCTTGAGTGTGGTGAGAACATCGGTCCTGAGCTTGACTTTGAGCGCTTCTTCCTCCTTCTCGTTCCACCAGCCCTTGGATTCCATGAAGAGCCGGAAACGTGTGATTGGGTTAGCGGGGGCTGACTGGGTCATTAAACTAGGCTAGTCTGGCGGCACCAACAACTCTGGTGACCAACATCGCCTCCCATACCGATCGTTGAATGTTGAACGCTTCACTCTTTCTCTTACTAATTCTTGAGACACCCAGCTCTCGGCCAGACACTCATCAGACTCATATCCGCCCGACGCTGCGTCACTCGACACCTCTGAGACGAACTGCGCTGTTCGCCGAGTGCCTAAACAGCGCGATCTCGCCGGTTCGGGACCAGTTTCGGTCCGGAGAAGTCGCAGGCCAACTTCCCTTTGACTGGCACTTACCCGATCACACCATCGAGAGGCACGAAGCACGAAGCACGAACGCACGTAGCGTTTTCCTCGTCTCTCCCCCCCGTTCTCGCCATGGCGTACGACCTGCACCCACCTGAACTCTCACCATTGTCTCCCAAATGCTGACCTATATACCTTACTTCGGTCTACCACAGTGTTCTCGCTCAACCTCCCTGTCCTAGCGCCTGCTTCTCTCACCCGTTCTCAGAGCAAAGGCAGCCAAGGGGGTGGTGCGTAGCGGTTTCGAGCCAAAAATCTCTCGTCACTGCCCATTTAGGGCTTAGATACCACTCTGTTAAGTTCTCCCGGGAGCTCGTAACAACTGACAGTTTTGGTAATACCAGTATTCATGGTGATCAGCCCCAGCCGCTAAGTTTCGGAACAGACCTCAATCGAATTCCGTTTTGCACCGCACGGTTCTTGTTTTCTGTTCTGATGCCTACCATCATCATTCAACCATCATCGGTTTTACTCGCGGATCATTCAATTATTTGTTTCCACCCCTGATTTCGATAATGTTTACTGGCTTCCCGCTCTTATTAAGGTCCGTCGATGGTGATTTCATTGCCAGCCCTTTCCACCCCTCCAGAATGCGATTTGTCGCGATAACCATAGTTACAGTTGTTGGCGAGCTGATGACTCTTGCTATTGGAAAACCTGTACCAAGCCGGCGAGAGGGTGGCATCGCCATACCACTCACCAGATACTCGTCTTTTCTGGACTCCAACACAAGCGTTGATCTCGACACGGTGACCTCACATGGTATATCTGTCAGAGAGTACGTGCCAGCGGAATGAACCGTTATATTTAGAATGCTGAAGATTTTTGGGGGGGGCAGGAGGATCCTTGGTAGCCTAGGCAATTATGAGGCCAACACCGGGACGATACATCCTTTCGCTGTGAAATGGACTGAATCAAGACTTGGAGAACGTGGTGCTAGCCTTCCGCTTGCAGCTTATGGACGTGACTTGTGGATGGGTGAGATTTCGATTGGCACTCCTCCCAAGACTGTCATGGGTAAATTCTCTGTGTATCATTTCCACGTATCTTTACACTGTCTAATTTATACCACAGTCCAAATAGATACTGGTTCAACGTAGGCGCTTTCCCTTTTGTGCATTTAACCGGTTTGTTCAAGTCGACGCAGAGATATGTGGGTGCTGCAGACCGGCTGTGCTGGTATTTCCCCGGATCGTGACCTCTGGGACCCTGATTCATCCAAATCTGCTAAGCAACAACAGATGCAGTTTGAAATCAAATATACAGATGGTACCATCGTCAGAGGTGAACGATATAGCGATAATGTGACCATCGCTGGATTCACTGTATGTTTTATGTCACTTATAAACCATTGGATTCTGACATCAGCTAGGCAGACCCTCAGGCCTTTGGTTCGGCATCATCGTACACTTCTCGGGTACAGAACAATGGAAATGCGAATGGTTTATTAGGACTGGCCTTCCCTGCCCTCTCGCGTCTCGCCGCTGCTCCGCTGTTCGTAACACTTGTCAGCCAATATAAGCTAATCAACCCAACATTCTCATTGAGACTCGGTTCTGCTGGGGCCGAGATGTACGTCGGTGGAGCAAACAGTATGCTGTATAAGGGTGACATTACATATACGCGCGTAACACACCGTGTGAGTCAACATAGTAGACGAGTGTAGATATTACTGACATTGACACTCATCTAGGCGTTCTGGCAAGTGTCTATGGACGATGTTCGTATTAACGGTAATAAAATCCTCGAAAATGTTCCCGCTATGTTCGACACTGGTGCAAACCTCATCTACGGGGATTGGGAACGGGTTTCAGAATTGTACAAACACCTCGGTGGCACCCTCATGGAAACTAAAGGATTTGGTTACTATCACTGTGAGTTTTGACCATGTTTGGTACCTTATTTTTATCGATGATCTGAAGTGCCGTGCGATTCTTTCCCGACACTGAGCTTTACCTTCGGCGGCAGGTCATTTGAGATGGCTCCCGAAACTCTCAAACGTGAACCAATTGTGGGCGGTTCTCCCGATTGTTTCAGCATCATTGTTGCAACCAAGTCTCCTATGAGTGAGACTTCACAGTTATCTTTTCATGAACCTCTTCTTGTGTCGCTTTATTCTGACTATACCTTAGAATTGTGGATCATTGGGACCCCTTTCCTGCAGAACTTTTATAGCGTGTTCGATTACATTGGTTTACAGGTTGGGCTCGCGGACCTAGCTTGAACTATCGCGATTCGCGAATCAGTACACTGCATGTTCATTAATTTAATCTATTAGCACGAGACGTCACGCCCTGCAAGATTGTTAAAGTATCGACCGCCATAGAAGTTGGCAGGAGTAGACCCAAGATATTTGTTACACAACTCTTTGAAGAGGGACCAGTGGGCGCTCCAGCTCCCACGGTAGTAAAACGCGCCTTGTCCGTCTCGCTTCAAGAATCTTTCAACACTACCATTCACCCCACAATGAATGAACACACATTGAACAAGACGTGTCCCATTGACACGCTCTGGGTCCCGGATAAGTGCCTCGTCTCGCGCCTCACACCCTCATGTTCCCCCCATGTCACCGCAATCATTCGCTTGAAAGCGCTGACCCATATCTACCCTCGTGGCGTCTCCTAATGAGCACGAACCCTCAAGGAGACTTGCACATACAAGACTGCTCAGTGTCGTCACGAGAACCCGAGGAGTAAGCTGAAGAAACTGGCGTTCAAAACACAATTGTGAACAGTGACAGAACCACAATAGGCGGCTCTACGTGCGACTCAGGGGCATGGAAAGTCCAACAAGTTTGTTCCACGCCTCCCAGCAGCGCCACTCGACACACTTCAACGTTTCAACCAGTGTCGAGCCAATTTTGCGAAACGGATCTACTGTCGACGCTGCAAAATCTTCCACCCAGCCCATCTCACTGTCCCCCGCCATGTCGATGCCACCGAACCGTGACCCTGGGCATCCCAAAGGAAGCATGACACGCCACGCCGGCAACACAGCGACGACAACGACTCGGATGTCCCCCCGGGCCTCCCTCTACCTCTGCCTCCCAACGGATGTGCACGCAGAGCTGCGACGATGACGCGGAGCCACGACAATGACGAAACGCTGGCGCTGCTGCAATGACACGGGTCACGACAACACTACGACGACGACGTGGAAGGGCACGGGTCGTGCCAACACTTAAAGGACGGGACAATAGAACGTGAACAGGGAATAAAGATTGTTCTCTAGCATCGGCGAGAGCAAGCCCTTATATATGTACAAGGAGCGGATACCGGAGCAAGTATCACGTGGAGGGGTGATAGGAATGACGAGGGGCGATAGGAATGGCGATGACGA
>JBBPME010000277.1:0-29578 GCA_038090155.1 Rossbeevera pachydermis
GCGATAGTTGGCAGACAAAGCCGAGCCGCCATTAAATCCAAACCAACCAAACCAGAGGAAGACCGTACCCAGGATAACGTAGGTGGTGTTGTGAGGCTTATAAGCGAGGCGTTCTGTACCATAACCACGGCGTTTGCCGAGGTAAAGGGAGATGGCCAAAGCTGCGGAGCCAGAAGAAATATGGACAGGAGTGCCGCCAGCGAAGTCGAGACCACCCAGAATGTATGACCAGCCATTAGGGTTCCATGTCCAACACGCAATTGGATCATATACAATTGTTGACCACACAAAGACGAACACAAGGAGTGGCCCTAGACGACTTCGCTCTGCGACGGCACCAATAGCAATCATCGGGCTGCGTAATCAAAATGTGAGCGGTAGAACCATGTGGAGGGATTAACCTACGTAATGGCAGCGAACATGAGCTGAAAGACGCAAAATACGATGGCGGGAACGCGAACACTGCCAACCGAGGGCTGGTCCAGCACTTTGATGAGAGCAAAGTGATCTGGAGAAACATAAGACTCAACCTGACTCACGGAAATCGTTTAGCAATTACCTAGATTTCCAATATACTTGCCAGCGGTTTCGCTAAATGCCAGAGAGTATCCCCAGAAGAACCACTGAGTTTGGTTAGAGTGGGCAAAGTCGCATGAAATCAATGATCTCACCTGGAATGACACCACCGCGACACACATCATGCTAACGTAGATCATGCTGAGGGCATTCTTCCTCCGCAAAAGACCAGAGTAGAAGAAACCGACACCAGGTATCATGATGAAAACCAAAGCCGTTGAGGCAAGAACCCAAGCAATATCACCGAGGTTGTATACACCGGAAGTGGTTGAATTGGACCATGCAAGGTCACCCGCTGGGGAGAGTTCGAACTCAATAAAAGAAAACCAGAGGATTGCTGACCTACATGAATCATAGGTCACGTTCACCATCTTGAAGTAGCAGCTGGACTAACAGGAGTTCCTGTGTAAGCGACGGCGGGCGTAGTAGGCAAGGCCGAGAAAAAAAAAGGTCGCTTGATAAATGGTTGGCTGTGGTGTCCCTGGTCTCTTTTCCCAATAGATAAGGGAGTGCTTACTAATCAGAAGAGGAGGTGCCTATCATCCAATGAGCGCATCCACGGAGGTCACTATGCGGTGTTGTCGTGTCAAAAATGCCTCTAAAGCAGAGTTCTAACTCTGGTTCAGCGACAGTGCCACCATTGTCAGGCACGATGCGCACGTTACGAGATAACACAAGCGATCTGTCATTCTGGACCAGAATTGGTTGTTTAGACCAGGGAGCTGATAAGGGCTCATCTCCAATTCTATAACCAGATTCGTTCACCTCTGCACGAGGTCTTTAACGTCACCACTGAATGTGGTTCCACGATATGTCTGGAAACAATGTCGTCCTGACAACCGTGGTACGAACCGTAACAAACAAATGTCGTACATACTGTAGTGTCCAACTAATTCCTTATCATCCTGTGCCGATATCGGTACTTTGAAACGGCCAATCGAGTCTCGTCCAGGCAACAACATCTGGCTGGGCCACCTGTCAAGCTGTATTACCCGACTTCAGCTGTATAGTATTGCTGGCAGATCAGTCATCGGGGCGCGCTGGGAGCCACCACCGGAAATGAGGCACCTTTACCCGAATGCGTGTCCTCCCGTCGGCTTCCGCTTGTTAGGCTGTGAGACTCATCGTATGCGGTTGTATTATGCATATGCGCATATATTCTACGCCGTGTTGTGAACACGGTAAACATATTATGATTTATCCACCGACGATGAGAATCCGATATCCTCAGCAGAAGCATGGTGATGAAAAGAACCTCGTGCACCGCAATTTCTTTAAAGCCACGGTATTTCCGTGATCAATTGATCCATCATTAACAAATAAGTAACAGAAAGCTCCACGCAAACCAAGGCCATGAGTTGGAGAAGGATGTCTTCATACTATACGTGTCGTGGCGGACACAGTCTCGAAATTTATTTATTTATTTCTATTTGGTCTACTCAGAAACTTCATTGTGGCTATGTTACCTTTTCAACTCCTCCGAGATGGCTAGTATTCTCGTTGGTACTGCCAGACGGTACGTGCCCATACGTGCCTCTTGCCTCACAAAATGCTCTGTTTTAGTGAAGCAAATACATGTTTCAAAACCAAGTTCGTCTTTATTTGCTAAGTTACCCACAAGCAACTGACTTGTGTATAGTTCAACGGGCGAGCGACGACAGTGACCTCCTCGGTGTCTCCGACGAAGCTTCGTCACAAGTGGCCCCCAGGAGACCAAATGAATCTCTGCACAGACACGCACCCACTCGGGAACGAAAATATGATGAACTGCTCCAGTTCGTGCGTGACCGTACTGGCCGAGTAAAAGCTGTCAAGGCGGGCCAGGTCCGTGCGACGGCTTGGTTACGCCTCTTCCAGCTTTCCAGCAGAGCAGAACACCTCGAGGCCGTTGCAGAGGCATTTCCACGATGGAGAGAGTCGGGGAAATCATTTACTCCGCTTGACGCTGAGATGTTCGTTCGTACGTTTGCTACCCAGCGTTCATGTTATTGTTTTGCAAGATACTCATCGCATTTCTTTGCGTCCTATACTACAGGTCGTTGCAAGGAATTGGATTGCCCTTTGCTTGCTCTCAAAGTTTTCGGAGATCATCCAAAGTATGGTCTCACACTGTCTTCCTTCCCAGCGGCGCGTGCTCTCATTCATTCCCTGTATCGGAATTATCCTCTGGAGAACACAATTACTGCAGTATCACTACTTGGTATGAACAATCTCGCGCCGGTGACCAGTGACCCCGCTAGCTGCGCCATGCTCTATGCAGCTTGTTTACGGAGCAAGAACGAACATGCGTCGTTGCTTGGCAAGGACATCCGAATCGCCCTTCAGGAGCTTCTGAGGGACAACAAACCTTTTTCGGAGCCCAAGGAGAGGTATCTACGTGCCCGATACTCTGTCAAACCTGATCTGTGGCTGTTGGAGGCGCTGAGGTACATCAAACACATTAAGAGGGATCAAGGGCGAGGATCTTCGTGGATAACAGAATGGATTGCTACCGGAGAGGGGCGGGCGCTTCCACCCCTGTCAGAGCGCAGGCACCAAGCAAGGGGTACAAAGCACTTGCAAGGTGCGGCGATGCCTACCACGGGGGAAATGCTGCATACCTAGTTATAGATGTCTCCAGATCTGATTCTCACACAACGTCCCACCTGGCACCTGCAATGAGTCCGAGATATGATTGATCTGATGCTTTACTCATGCTTTCGACGCCACCGGTGCAGTTTGGTCTGCTTCTCGGCCGAGCAACTTTAAGTTATTTCGGGAGGTCAGCCCGATTGCTAAACGTGGTGTGCGTCGTGTGAGGGTGCGTAGTATCGGAAACTGAGGTGGTCTGGCGACACCTACTTAACCGTGATTCTCGGGATATCACAGAAATTCATGCTGCTTCATACACGACCTCGTTACGGCGCTGCAGGGTGATTTCGTGCCTGACCCGTCCAAGTACGGGATATGATATCAGCCAAAGATTCACCTATTGGTGGGCCAGACCAGTGCAGACCTTGAGGAAGTTCACAGCTTGCAAGCCCAAGTTGTCACGCAGTACCTTACTAAAGAAAGGACAAGTCGATTGCTACAGCAATACAATTTCCAAGCCTTCACCATATTCAGCCACTCAAAAGGTCAGTTTTTACGCAGGCGTCGTAGACACGAATACCTCGGGACCCGATCCCAGGATATTATAGCTGATGGATTGCAAATCAACGGTCAACATTCTAGAGGGTGGGTATTTCGCTATTACCACTCCTCGGCCCGTAACGGCTTATCGATGACTCCTTTGTCTAGCTTCAAGTTCTACCCATCATGTGTACGTAAGGCCACCTCGCTTTACTCGCACACGGTCCATCTCCGCTCTATTGCATTATGACCACCCACGCACTCGCCCAGGCCTTCAAAGCCAGCAGGCCCGCCCTCGGGGCATGGATCACCTTGCCTGGGATCATAAACGCCAGGACGGTCGCACAGTCAAGCCCGCACTTATCGTGGGTGATGATCGACTGCGAACACGGACTCACCTCGCTCCAACCTGGGGCTGCCGAGTCCATCCAGGCGATCACTGGGCTGGGCAGCAACGCGCCCAGTGCGATCGTACGCATCCCTGCGACAGGTGCCAGCACAGGGACATCCTGGCAGATCAAACAAGCCCTCGATGCTGGCGCGAGAGGGATTCTCGTACCGATGGTGTGTCCATGGTACTTGAAAAAAAACGTAATACAAATACTCAAGCAATAACGAAATCTGTGATTTACAGGTCTCTGATGCAGTCAAAGCGAAGGAAATTGTCTCCGACAGCCACTTTCCGCCCGAAGGCAGGCGTGGCTTTGGTAGTCCGTTCACACAAGGCGTGTGGGGGATCAGCGCTGCAGAGTATCTCAGTTCTGCCAACGAACACGTCACGGTCATGATCCAGATCGAGACAAAGGAGGGAGTTAGGAAGGTCGAGGAGATCGCTGCTGTTGATGGCATCGGTCAGGGGATATAACATGGAAATCGGCTTATTGACCCCTGACCCCTGGTGGAAACAGACGTTCTTTTTATCGGCCCGTACGACCTGTCTTTGGCGCTCGGTTATCCTGCTCCATCTCCAGACCCACATCCAGAAGTTGAAAAGGTCATTCAACAGATCTTGAAAGCTTCACATAGCAAGGGAAAGAAGTGGTACGTACTATCATATTTGATCAAGACAATGTATTCATTGTGAACAGTGCCATCTACTGCACTTCGGGAACCCAATCGTTCAAGCGCACCCAGGAGGGTTTTGATATGGTTTGTGGATTAGATTGCGTGTATTCCGTGGAGCACAAAATGCTGACCCACCCACTAGATCAATGTCACCTCGGATTCGGGTGCAATGTCGGAGTCTATTGCTCGTCAGCTGACAGAGGCTGTTGGCGGACAAGCGGGTGCCCAGGGCTTCGGATACTAAAAGGAGGCATGGGAGAAAGAAAGCAGAATTTGTGGAATTGTATTCTTAGTCAGAAGCAAAGTTTCAGGTCCCATTCATTGTTATCGTATGTAATTCGATAACCAGAAACTCAGCTTCCCCAGCGAATTGTCTGTTGTTTGCATATATACGAGATGTTGATTTTCTTAAAATAAGCCCGGAAATCTAGAGGAAGAAGCACCTGGAAGACAATTCATTTGGGGCCTAATCAACCCATCCCCCTAATTCCACGGCGAACCCAACAGCCACCTTGGCGAATTCAAGGATAAACTTCATTTTTCCGGAATCAGGTTTGACCCAGCTAGACAATGTTATCTCGGATACGTACCGCAAAAGAAAACTCTCCTTCCTTCACGATTGTTCGATCATCAACCGTGTGGATGAAAGGATTTGGGGCATGGCTAGGATCACTTTCGGTTGCGAGCACCACCTGGAAGCCAGCGCGGTGCCACGAGAGGTGGTCGGAGATACTACCTGGGCTGCGTACATCGCGAAAAGAACTTCATTTTGTGAATCGGACTGAACATTGCAAAGTTGACGTACAATAATTTCGCATCTGCGACTGGGATCGAAGCGTACTTTGCTGCCAAGTCCATGGACCACTTAGTCAAGGACACGTCGACGTTGTTGGTGATGAACGTCAGCTTTGGCTTCACGTCCTCGTGCACGTATCCTGTCATGTCCTATGCAGCAATAACCCACAAACCCAACTCCACGAGTGAGCGAAACGTGGAAACTAAATCATGACTCCGACATCCTTGCGTTGATAGAGGTATTCTGAGGTGATCTCTTGGCTGCCGAGAAGCCCACCCTCTTCTGCTGCATACCAATGAAACTCTACAGGTCTTTCAGGTCGAAAATCGGCTTGGACGAGCACTCGAAAAGCTTCTAGAATGGTGACCGTTCCAGAACCACCGTCATCTCCACCAGGTGCCGGAAGCAGCGGAAATTCATAGTTAACAGAATCCAGGTGGGATGCGATGACAATGACGGGTATTTTGATAGCATGGTTTGGCCGAGATCGCCCGCGAGCAGGTTCAAACCGGGAAATTACGCTTATTTGGGGGAGTCATGAGTAAATGTCTCAAGAGACAAATGGACATTTGGAGGGGCGTCTGCGATGATCTATGATACACTAAGAAACGAATAACGTCGTTGGTCGGCTAAAGACTTACCTTGAGGACTCTGTTATACACCCACCGCGAACTCTGAGCGCCATGGTCTGAACGGTAATAACGGTTGTAAAATTGCGTGAGGTTACCGAGATCGTGGACTATCTCTTCCTCCTTCAGAGTTTTAATCACCTCATCGACCCTTTCATGGCGGCGAAGGTCGGGCCATTCTGTAGTGATATATCCGTTACTGTGTAAACGCCTCGGAAATATGACCGCTGGTAAATGGAGGGAACACGCCAGTGTTTTTGTTATTAGAAACAGTAGGTCCGAAGAGATCCTTGTATTTTGTGAGGTCCGTGAAAGAGAGTCCTTGCTTCCTGAGCCGTAGCTTGTTGCCCTCCGTGATCCGCGCGGGTTCTGCACCAAAGACTTCGAGAAGCCGTGGTTCGGCGAGAGTCGCGGCATAATCGGGGTCTACGATACGTATGACCTCCACGGGGTCACCATTATGGGAAGCCAAGAGCCGTCCGATGTCCACTTCCGTGATCTCGGCGCCATTCTGGAGTCAACAGGAAGTGTAAAAACGGACGCGGAAAGGGAGTACATCAGCTCATCGTCACGGTAAGAGTGCGGTTGTATGTTATTCCATGGAAACTGAGCGCAAGGATTGGAGTAGCCAGATATGAGTGCCTGCCAACTTGAAACTAGGTCAGATAGACCTGCAAATCGTGGGAGAACTAACCATATATGGGATGTTTGGTAAGCGAGCAAGAAGACGGCGGCTTCTGCAAGTCAACGTCGAACGACTCACGCTGCGATGCCACCACCACCGTTTTCTTCTTCGCCCCATAGCCAGCCTTCGTTTCCTGCGCTCCACCTTTACCCGCTCAACGACACCTTCGTTCCAAAACACATCGCTCTAATTGGTGGCCAGCGCGTGAAGATTGGCCGACAGACCAACGCCAAAACTGTCCCTGCTGAGCGAAATGGCTACTTTGACTCGAAAGTCCTTTCTAGGCAGCATGCCGAAGTATGGGAGGAAAACGGAAAAGTGCCTTCGTTTCATTCTCTCTTTCTTCGCTCGCTCATTTGGCTTCTTCATAGATCTTCATTAAAGACGTCAAAAGTTCCAACGGTACCTTCATCAACGGCGAGCGTCTTAGTCCAGAGGGTGTCGAATCCGAGCCGTTCGAACTAAAAAACGACGACATCGTGGTATGCTGCCCTCGTCTTCGCTTATTCCCCCTCTTCAATCGCAACATCCCCAGGAATTTGGCATTGACATCATTGGCGAGGACAACAAGACCACTATTCACCACAAGGTCGCCGCTCGAGTCTTTTGTGTCTTTACCGAAGAGGACATCCATGAGGCTGCTCGAGTAGAGCGCATGCACCATCCAACGACTCTTCCTGGAGGCCCCTCTCAACCGAGCTCATCGCTTGCTTCGTCGCAATTTTCTTTCGCCCAAGGCCAAACCGTCGCTCCCGCACAACGTCGACCGACTTTGCAGTCTCAGGCCCTGGGTGGAATGGGCGGCATGGGCGGTAGCATGAGACCTCCTGGAAAAAGTGGTCTTAGCTTCGACCACATCTTGAGCCGTCTACAGGGCGAGCTCCAGAAAAGCCGCGAAACAGGCGCAGAACTCCACTCGTTAACATCCGCGATGAACGAAATCCACGACACTTTGGGCGGCGCTCTCGTGAGTCCCTGCCACCTGGATCGTGGTCATGACGTTGATGGCTTCCCTCACAGCCACCCAATATTCCCCACTTTCCTGCCAACCTTCCTTCCGTTCGTGCTCTGCAACCACAATCATCGCATGAGCCTGCTCAAATCACGGATTCCGGATCTATTCCGACCACCGTGTTGAACGAACTTCGCTCTCAACTTCACGAGACGCAGGCGTCCTTGGCCAGTCATGTCGACAAGGTACGTGCCCTCGAGGACATGCTCGCCGAACACGAAGTCATCAAGGCCGAGATATCCTCATTGCGCGAACTCATGGACGAACGGAAACGCGAACTCGAGATCTCCCGACTTACCGCAGGCTCACCATCCAGACACCACGATGTTGAACATCATGGCGACATGCGGAGTGGCGGTTATCGCACAGATGATGACGATAGCTCTAGCATTCACACCATTGTCCCACATGGTCTGGAAAGAGTCGACGAGGAAGATGAGGACCAGTTGGTCCCAGACGAAGAAGACGACGAAGAACGTCGACGTCGTCGAGAAGAGTTGGGACGTCCAAGGACGCCCGAGCCCACTGGAATGGGCATGGTGGAGGACGATGAGGATTCTCCAGAAACGAAGAGCAGGCACCGATCGTCATCACCACTCGAGCACACCCACGGTGTTGCATCCGCTGCCATTGATGAGCTAGCTGAACGGTTGTCGGTGCTCAGTGGACGAATAGATACCGCGGTGGAGCTGAATAACTCCCTCCAAGTACAACACACCGCTGCCCAGACAACGATATCGCAGTTGCAGTCCAAGATTGCAACATTGGAGCAGCTAGTAGAGGAAACCCAGGCACAGCTTCTGCACCAGAACTCGGCTCAGGAAGCTGCACATGCGGAGCTTCTCAAAGTTGTCCGTGAGCCTCCTCGTGACTCTGAACGAGAGTCGTTGACGGCAACGCTCAACGAGTGGAAGAAGAATGTCGAGAGTCAATGGAATTCCGTTCAGGAGGAGTGGTCGCAAGAGCGGGAGAGGCTCAGCAAGGCAAAGGATGAATGGGAGAGCCGAGCACGAACGTTGGAGCTGGGGTTGGACGCTAAGATCAACGCCGGCGTGGCATCGGCTATGGCATTGCAACGACATGATCGGTTTCCGAACGGAGACATCAAGCTCAACGGGGGCGGTGGACTTGTGACACCACCAAGTCCAGTCAGTGTTGCTTCGAACCCCGGTCGGACAAAGTCACGACGCCGTCGATCGAGTTCTTCCCGGAGTCGGTCAAGGTCAAGTTCGCCCATCTCATCGATTGAAATGATCGAAGGGGCAGTCAACGGGGAGCACGACATTGGGTCCAGCCCAGGTTCGCGCCATGTTTCAGACCAATATCGACGGTCGCGATCGCCTTCTCCGTCAATAGCGGAAAGCGAGCCGGAGTCATGTAGCAGAGTGCTGGAACGCGGTGCTCAGTATCCCATGACGCCTGCACCGTCGGTGAAGGACTCTCCCGAACAACCACCATTGAACACGACGTCTGTTGTGCTGGAGTCGAAGACGGATATGCCATTGCGCACGTCTGGGGCTGTTGGTTATCTCACGGTCTCGCCACTCTCACTTCTGATAACCCGTTTCTTGCAGTTCCATATGAACATGACGACAGCCATGGGCGTGTTAGTTGTCGGTATTGCGACTGCAGCGGTATTATGGCGGGTGAAACAAGATTAGGATCAAAAAGTTCGGGATCATCCGGGACGCTTCTCAATAGCATTGTTATGACCAAGTTCTTTGCAGTAGTTTGAGTACTTTATTATTCCTTTTTTTTCACTTCTTGCTGCTACTATTTGTGATCTGTGAATACTATGTTCGTTGCGATGAAAGCATTATATGTTTTCTGTACGACATTCCGGCAAGTAAATGACAAAGAGATCACTAAGGGTATGATTTGTCAGCTTACGGAGCTCGTCATCGGTGGACAAGATGATCCAACTGGAGTCGCTAAATACGTTCGGTTCCTGCTCGGCTTCTGCTTAAAAGCCACACCTCTTATTCTTTCCTATCGCCACAATGACCGTCACTAATAAATCGTCCGTCGTCGTCAACGGCACTCACCCCTACAAAGCGTACCCCTCCAGCTTTGGCACGCTTGCTATCCATGTCGGCTCAGATCCGGATCCTACAACGGGTGCAGTTATTCCCCCGATATCCCTTGCCACGACCTACAAGCAAGACGGGGTCGGAAACCACAAGGTGCGCCTTCTGTTCGCGTGAGGTGGCCTTTGTCTAACGAGCACACAGGGATTTGAGTACAGCCGTTCCAGTAACCCGAATCGCGCAGCACTGGAGGCCATGCTCGCTGCCTTGGAGAGTGGTGGTGCCCATGCGATCGCGTTTTCTTCTGGTTCTGCGAGCACCGCCACCATGGTGCAAGTCGTGGGACCGAACGCCCACATCATAAGCGTCAACGATGTCTACGGCGGAACTTTTCGGTATTTGAAACGGGTCGCTTCGGAGATACAGGGGGCCGAGACGTCCTTCGTTGACTTGGCAGACGCCGATAACGATGCCCTTTTGGCAGCGTTTAGGCCCAATACAAGGGTACGTGTGCTTCGTGAGGTTTCTTTCCCCATTTACCAATCACTGATGCGGACCGGATACCGGCTTGTCCTCTAGCTCGTCTGGATAGAGACTCCCACGAACCCGACGCTTCGGCTCGTGGATATACCCCGAATCGTTTCGCTCGCGCGATCACATCCATCGCGACCCCTTGTGGTCGTCGACAACACGTTCTTGTCACCGTTTTACCAGTCCCCTCTTCTTCTCGGAGCGGACGTCGTAACGCATAGTTTGTCAAAGTACATCAATGGCCACTCGGACGTGATCATGGGGGCATTGATATTGCCTGCTCACCATGGTGCGCTCGCGGAAAAGCTGCGCTTTCTGCAGAATGCGCATGGCGCGATTCCGAGTCCGTACGACTGCTGGCTAGCGCAACGAGGTGCCAAGACGCTTCACTTGCGGATGAAGGCGCACGGGATCAACGCGCTGAAGGTGGCCCAGATGTTAGAACGGTCGCCTTGGGTTGAGGAGGTGATATACCCTGGATTGGCCTCGCACCCAAAGAACGTGGTTGCATACCGTCAGCTGTCACCGCATGCGGAAGCGTTCGTCGATGCCCTGCAAGGGGAAGGCGGGGCAGGATTCCCGTACGGCGGGATGGTATCGTTTCGTATTCGGGGTGGTGCTCCAGAGGCGAACGCTTTCTTGACTGCGACGAAGCTATTTTCGTTGGCGGAGTCGCTGGGAGGCGTGGAGAGTTTAGCAGAGGCACCTGCACAGATGACGCACGCGAGCATACCCGAAGCGGAGCGTGCGATGCTTGGGATCGGGGACAACTTGATACGGTTGTCGGTTGGAATAGAGGAGACGGAGGACTTGCTGAGGGACGTGGAACAGGCGCTCGAGGTGGCAGGCACCTTGAAGAAGCGCATGAATGGGAATGCGCATTGACAGTGACGAAGATGAACTCGAGGGGTGCCATGAAAGGTGAAGACATACTGTACATCATGTACTCGTCGTTTGTAGCCAAGAAATGATGGTGAGATGGCAAAGAGGAGGGAGTTTTTCGCAACGAACTTTGGTGTGTGATACCGGTCCGGGGGCCGAAAGCCGAAAGCGGAACCGAAATTGGCTGCGTCAACATCTCCAGTTCCGTTTCCCAGGACCGCCTCGTTGACGACCACGATGAGGGTCATCGTCGCCTCCGTCTCACTCTTTGTCGCCCTCGCGTCCGCGTCCATCTTATACCCGCCCCCAGGCCAGCCTGAGAGTCAGCGACTCCTTTGGCCTGGCAACCAAGTTGAAGTAACCGAAGCAGATATCAACGGGCTGTTGGCCGTTCACGATGACGACCCTGTTATGGTCATGCGCCTGGTCGACCCCATTTACGCCGCAACCCTTGACGAGCCCCGGCTCCTCCAAGTCTTTGGGTTCGAACCGGCGTGGATGTCCGAGGGCGACAAGATGCGGCTGAGGCAGCAAGGGCTGTCCTTTATGGATCTTACCGGACGGGAGGACATTTTTAACTCGGCAGGGTCCTCCGAGAAACAGACCAGTGTGTAGTCGAACGAAGTTTGCTTGATCGCTGGTTTCGATTACGGAGTGTCGTGTTATAGAGTGGCCCGACCTTGTACACCAAGACAAGGTCCATGAGGTCTTAGAGGCCCTTAAGATAGACGAGATGGTATACAATCTTGGCAATCTGACCTCTTTTTTTAACCGTTACTACCGCTCCAACTATGGAGTACAAAGTTCTCGTTGGATTCATGATAAATTACTCGAGGTGCCTCCTCTACGGCTCCTCGTTTTCGTTGACTCCTCTCACGGTGTGCTAGATCATTGAAGACGCGCCCCTGGGCGTTCATATCTCTCTCGAAACGTTTACCCATACGTTCGCCCAACCCAGTGTCATCGCTCGCTTCGAGCCTGCGGGTGGAAAATTCCGACCCAACGGTGCCATCGAGATGCCGTTCATCATCATCGGTGCCCACCAAGATTCCGCCAACTATCGCTTCCCGCTGCTACCGGCCCCCGGCGCCGACGATGACGGTTCCGGCACAGTGACCATCCTCGAAGCCTTCAGAACCCTTGTTCAGGCAGGTTTCAAGCCCAAAATGCCGGTCGAATTTCATTGGTACGCTGCAGAAGAAGGGGGGCTACTAGGAAGCCAAGAGGTCGTCTCCGAGTATGTGCGTCGGCGAAAGAATGTTGCTGCTATGATTCAGTTCGTGAGTTGGTCTCCGATCCCGGTGGATTGTCGATGGTGAACACACCCTTCCAGGACATGACGGCCTACGTGCCCCACGGGATCGAGCCCATCGTGACGTTTATCACTACTGACGTTGACACGCCGCTGACGAACTGGGCCTCCAACATGGCGAGCGTGTATTCCTCTTCCACCGTTGGTGGAGCCAAAATATTGTGCGTGCCTCTCGTCTCTCGTCCACGCCGTTCATCACAACGCTGATGCAAATGACCATGCAGTCCTGGTGCGGGATCGGATCACATGTCGTGGCATCGCGCTGGCTTCCCTGCGATATTCGCTACCGAGGGCGATCCATTCTCTGCGTTCAACCCGTATATCCATACCGCGGAAGACCGGATAGACCTAAAGGACGGCGAGTTTTCGTTCGAGGTGAGTCCGCCATAAAGCAACCTTGACCGAGCTGACGTCCGACACATCGGAAGCACGCGCTGGAGTTTGCAAAGGTGGCTATCGGATTTGCAGTCGAGTTGGGTGGATGGGTGGAGTAACCTCGATGTAAAATCACTGTCAATGAGTGCTGCGAGATGGATGCAGAATATAAAAATGGCAGTGTCGACGTATGCGCGCCGTTGAATCGATAAAGTTCACTGTGAGGACATGTCGGGATACTCTTCCTTCACATGCTCCACAGAAACATCGTTTCATGGCACAAAGCCACCAATCAATGAAGTCCCCCCAGACGGGTTGCATCTCCAGGCTACTCATCTCCAACTCACGAGTTACCGGAACTGTGGCGCGTATAGTATAAATATAAACCGATGACACTCACATCAATCAATTCAACGGGGTTCATGTTCACATGCCTGTACTATTGATCATTGGTTATCCGTCGAGTGGACAACGAACAAACCGCAGCCCTGTCTATTGAAGTGGTTACAAATGAATTCATGAACAAGCAAATAATCTTATCTGCTCGGGCCGGGGTTTCTGATGCAAGGAGTCATACCTCCTCGGGCCATGTCACTCCAGTTCTACGGTGAACGCAGCACTGTGCCTCCGAGAGACGACGCCCATACCAAGCTGACTGACACGAGTCTCGATGACTGTTCGACATCTGGTCTATTGGTTTCAACATACTAGGCCCAGGCGAGATGTAAAGTCAGTACATACCTCAAGAAGGGGATGCTTATTATACCGTCGTCATAACCACGTTTCTTAATATGCCAGACAAGCAAATAGGAATCCTTTCCGCGGGACACGGATCACTACTAAGTAAAGGAGGTGTTCCTGTACTGCAAGTCAAAATAATAGAAAAGTAAGACCCAGTTCACGTAGAAGAAAACAGGGATAGTAGAGGCAGTAAGTTCGTGGCACTTGACTCGTTGGAAGAATCGAAATCCAGTTGACATGACGACCGTCTCCGACACATCTGGGACGAAGCTACCAGTCTGTTGGTTCGAGCCCAAGTGGACAGTAGACGAAGTATTTCGACCACTTGGGACGAATTCGTCACCTCGAATGCGTCAGCGACCATTTGGAGCTGCAGGACGTGAAACGGGTTCAAGGTGCTAGTGAATGCTAGTGACCCTGCAGTTGCGCGACCTCCCGCCCACACTCGCTCGCCGCTTAATATGCCCACAGATCGCTCTCGATACCCGGCCATCTACGGGGACCATGTTGTACTTGACGACTCTGCCCCACTCGACAAACATGTCAAGGTTACCAAAGAACTCTCAGCGGCCGGTTGCAATTTATGTTAAGCCTTGACAAGAATGACGCCGAAAAGTTAGCGGGACTACATGAAAACAGATGAAGTGCTGCGCGCTCCTAGTAAATTATTAGTCAGTGGTCGCGGTCTCGGCCATGTTACTCTCAATTTCAGTATGTCTGAAAACACACCTCGCTCGGTATTTACATAGCCTCTCAACACAAACTCAGAAGTCATCGGTGATCGGTGATGACTATGTACTACATTTTCCGAACAAACCAATGTTAAATATACTAATTTTGAAAATCACCTAACCCTAACCTAACTCAGGGGCTTTCTGAGCAATCAGTACCTTCAAGTTAATTGGTATTGTTTCCGAGGTGCTCCGAGCTTGAACTGAGAAGATATGTAAATACCAAGTGAGGTGTGTTTTTCAGACATAATTTCTCACAAAGCCAACCTTACTGAAATTGAGAGTAATGATAACTCATAGTCTAATAAACAGCTTACAGTCAGCTCCCTCTTAAGCGATAGCCCTCGGGAAGACCCTCAGGCTATCGGTTTCGAGAGAGTATCAGGTCTAGTGGAGAGCGAGAAAGTGAGAGTTCTATTGAGAGTTCTATGGTCTATGGTCCGAGCTTGCAACGCGTCTTTTGTCAGAATGAAGCTAAAACCAATTCCACCTGACGAAAGAAAGGATCATCGAGATGTTTTGTGTATTTCCGCACAGCCAGTGCATCTCCAAGGGCTTCGGCACGAATAACTACTGGCTCTGTCAGAGTCGTCCTCACCATTCAAGTTGTCACTGCCGGGATGGGATTCTGCACAGCTGGGCGGGTGCCAGTCCTAGCCCACGCAGTCCATCTGCGTCCATCACAGCATCACAGCATCAAAGATCTATTCATCTGTTGCCTCGAAAAGATTGTGGCTTCGCCAGTGGGGTTAAGGAATTCGGAAAGTGTGGACGCTAAATCGTCTAACGCATGCTCGACAAGGCAACCATCAGAGCGTGGAGAGGTTTCATAGCGGTGCGAAAGCGAAAGCAGAAATTCCAAATGCAGTTTGAGTGGCGATGTGATTACACAATAAACACCTTCCTAACTAGGATATTATCTATCGGATTTTTCCACCAAAGGCTTTCAGAATTCTGTCACAAACCAACTCGGGAAATCCAAAAATCTATCGGTTCGCAGAGTTTTATCGGTTAACCACCTATCGCTTAAGAGGGAGTCGACTGTACATTTGAACCTACTACCTTCCATGGCATGCCACGAGCCACATGGTACCCGCTGGCTTCGGTGACATGTTGCATTTTTATAGGACCGATCAACTGCCTTGGCAGCTCACCGTACCTGGCAAAGGGCGGATGATGGAAACTGGCGACGCAGCATTCAAATTGAAACTGATGGCTCACAGCCCACATATCCGATAGGCCTGATCTCTGACCGAAATTCTCTCTTCAGATCGATCCACTTGCTATGATTCTGAGACCTACGCGAATTCTCCTGAAAGGCAACATCACCGTATGGGTCGCCCTCGCCCTTCTGGTCGTCATCTTCGTCGGTCTCGCGTCGCTGAACATGGGACATATTGCCAACTTTCGGTTGCCCACCCGGTGGCGCACTGCGCAGACCACGCTGGACCATCAGAACGTCTGGACCAACAAAACCGTTCAAGGTTCCATACAGCACGCTCAGATGAGCCCCGAAGAGCTCGAGTTGAAGCGCCTCGCCGAAATGGTCGACAAGACAAACGGGTTTTATGCCCGTGACTACAGCCTCTGGTTAGGCTGGAATAACGTACGTCCATTCGAATGATCATATTCCAGTGTAGCACACTCACAGCGACTCAATAGATCCGCTATATCATTGAAACTGCCATCTTGCATGGGCGGATACTCAACCGAACGACAATCATACCTTCCTTTGTGTATGCCCGTGCATGCGAATTTGATTTGTACGGTGCCATCTTTTTTTCTTGCGTACATCATGGTCTGACCTTCTCCTGGACAGGAAGACCTGTGCTGCGTTTACGACCATGGTGAACCGTGGCGACGCTCTCCATTCTGACGAATGGCGTAACTTCCCCATTGAACAACAAATGGCGTGGAAGGTACCCATATCGATCATGTTCAACCTCACCCATCTCCAGCAGTCATATACAGTGATCACTGTCTCGGACTACCTTCGCCTACATAATATTTCGATGGAGGTCGAATCGACAGATGGCCATTGGGACGTGGAAACATATAATCCACAAAATGCCGTAGGAGTCATGACGCCCGATCTGTATGTGATCGAAAACAACCACTATGATCCATTTAGCATCATCCGTGTCGATCGTATACCCCAAGATATGGGTCTGCGTGGAGGGTGGAATCAGGAAGGGGGTAATTCTGTTCACGCCTATCCAGGATCGTGGGCCGACCTGTCGACGAGCTCGGATATCTACAGTGCGCTAATGGATGAGATATCAGAAGAGACGTGGCCCGAATTGGATTGGGAAGATGTCAAGAGGATCGTAGAGGATGGAAAACGAATCACGTCGACATCATCGGTGGAAGATATCGGAGAAGTTCTCCAAGAAAACGGTTTCGAAGTGGTCTACACCTACAGTAAGCCGTGCGTATTCCAGTGCCCTGGTCAGAAGAGAAGGTAGACGTTATTCCCGATCCCAGAGACGCTGCCAAAAGCGTTGTATCGCCCATCCGTGGGGCTGTCCCGAGACATCGGATAAGGGGGTTCTATGAAGATTTTCATCAAGCATCGGCACGGGTACTTTTGTTGAGCGGGGAGATCCATTTGGGACGTGGGCCCGTAGGTGTCGTTACTTCTTCGTGCTCACTAGTGAATCGTTGATTGATTGTAGGGTTCGTTGTATTTTACCTCTATCGAAAGCCTGAAGTATTTCTCGCAAATGGCGCTGTATGATATGCCACTGATAGACAACATTCTTGTCTTGGCCGAGCGGATCAATGATCGCATGTTTTCTCTGACTGGCGGGCGACTGTGGATGGCTGCACACATGCGCCGAGGCGATTGTAAGCCTACGTCCGCTTGAAATGACGTTTGTTCCCTCACGACCGTGTGTTCAGTCGTGCAATTCAACTTCGCACTCGAGGCCAATTTCATAGATCACTTCGCTCGGATTGGTAGGAATCTTGACAATGGACGGAAAAAGTTGGTATCTATGCACCACGAGACGCCAATCACATACGATGTGCCCGTCGCTCATGCTGATCTCTCCGTTGCAATTCTCGACCCGCCGAATCCGAGTGACGTGTGAGCGTTGTCACCCTTTCTTCACTTTGTCTTCTTACCAATCGATCTCCACTTCGTACGTCTTGACCGTTCTGATGATTGGTCTAGGTTCTACATTGCCACGGACGAACGAGATCCTGAAAACCTGGAGTACCTGCGCCAACATGGAGCGGTGCTGATCTCGGACCTGCTCACGCAGGAAGACTACCGGGAGTGCGGATGGCCGATCTTGCTGACGGACGTGCTCGCTCTAGTGGAACAGGCAGTTATGGCACACGCTGGGTTCTTCTATGCGCATGCAGGATCTTCGGTCGCGGGCGGCGTAGCCAATTTGCGGGCAGGTTTGGGCAAGGATCCGCGTACAGCGCTGTTGGACGATCAGTGACCAGCCGAGGTATGGAATGGTTACCAGCAGTCTTGTTTTATTTATTTTATTAGTCGAATGCACGCGCATAAGTACGTTTCAGAAACAAGGTAGTAGATAAGAGGTTTCAGCGGCCTTTCTTCGCTTAATATTAATCTTATCTTCTACTCATAGCTCATCGTTACAGTAACCTCGATCGCAAGCACCAGCCAGTCCTCCGAGTCATCGACATCTTTTCCCCCACTCAGGTGACTTCCACTGCTTACCTAGTATGCGACCCTCGAAATGCCACTGAGGTCGAAAAGAGTGTCCCGGCCTGGACTCTACTTGATCTTCGTTCACATGGTACCAAAGACATTTACATCTGGAAATTTGATATTTCTCCTTAGATTCTGCTGAAGAGCCGACCACGAAGCCTGGACCTCCCCAGTTCAAGTAACCTTGCATGCTGTTACGCATACACTATCTGTGGTTGTCAACCCTACAAAAATTGCTGATTCTGACGGGACTTCAATGCACCGGCGATGGAAAAGGTAAACACATTGTTCCTGGTCTACCTCGAGAGAAGCCACAGCAACGTTTGTGAAGTGAAGCACAGCGTGCCTAGGTCTGTGCCAGTATCAACATTATAACCGGAATGTTCTAGTCCTGTACATCGAGTTCATGAACGCTTGCCGCGTCACTTTGATCCAATGTGTTAGTTATGAATTTGTCCGTTCTGTTGACCTTGAACCCTCGAGGCGGCCCGATCGGTCCGCTCTGAGCCACGCACACCGGAATATTTCAGGGCCGCTTAGCATGATCCAGCTAGGATAGATATTTATGAATTACATTACAGAAGGCCGCTCAAGTGCATACAAGACAGCCTGCGGCGAATCATATCGGCACTCAAGGTACGTGCCCCGGGTTAACGGCTTCACGAACGGGATGGACTCTGCTCGTGCCAAGTTCTGGGGACACATGGGAGGCAAGGATCAGCGCACGATAGAGTGCGCCGCGATAGGCACTCACTTTCCATCGCAAGGGGGCGGTTCTTGGAGCTTCGAGGGGCGTGTGGTAATGTTTACAACATTCTGCGGTGACATCACGGCAAGTTTACATTGGGTACAGCGTCCCCGTTGCTGCGCTCGCGCTCGAAGAGCACGCGATCGACTCTGCTGTTGCTAGTATCGGAGGACGATGGTGAAATTTGGAAGGTGCGCAGACAGACAAAGGAGGCAAGGAACGAAGGAGGCCGGTGGCTGCGATCAATGTGATGCGGTCGAGACTGGGTAGGTGCCACCGTCTCGAGCGGAACGCCATTGGCATCTTCGGGTATGTAAAATCGTAGTGTCCGCAGAGCGCGCATTGAACTTCTGACGGCTGTGAGCGGCTGGGCGGGCTGTGTATGGTCAGGGTGAGGATCCGCGCGCAAGTATGGGACACTCGAGGCCCATGCATCGTCCACCTGTTTTTAGTCGCTCTGCACGCTGGGAAAGTCGTGCAGATGGACCTTGACCGATGTCCCGCCCAGCACTGCGTGGGGTTGCGTGGATTATCACCGCCAGGGTGTTGTGGCGGGCGGTGGTGGACCCGCGTGAGGATGGACGAAGCGGCCAGGTTTCTCACCGTCGGTGAGAAATTACGAACTTATTTACGTACTTGTTACGAACTACTCTCACCCGATTGAGAATCGTGTATGACTGGCCGTGATGGAATCACCTCGCCTTCTTCTTTACCCCCATGTTTGCTAGTAAATACTTTCGACTTCTCGTCAGAGTCGCTGTGCACCCCAACGTGCTTTCTCTGGTCATCCTCTGCATTTTGTGCTCCATCGCAGAGTACTCGTTCACTACCTTTTACTTCGTCCTAGGATCGGTCTGGAAACCCGCTTTCCCGCTTAGCTGGCGTCTCCTGCTCTTGTCCTTGTTCGTGGTGCCCGCTTTCTCCTTTCTCCACCTCTTGTACCTCTCTGCGCAGCGCCTGCTGCTTGCCCGCTATGGACGTCACAGACCCACCTCTCACTCGATACCCTTGCAAGGTTATTTCTTAATACCCAGATCCTCCGATGATAGAGTCTCGTCAGACGCAAGGACCGATCAAAATTCCAGCAGGACCACCGATTTCGAGCTCGGCGATGCAGGTTCCCCAAGGCAATCCCGTTTCCAGCATGCCACGCCTCTCAACCACCATTCAGCTCCCTCATTTCTGCGTTTCGTTTTTTGGATGACCATATTCAGCTTGAGCCTCTGGTTAGCACTGCACTATCAACATCCAGGCGACGTGCGCTATCTCCCACTAATCGAGAAAGCCAATGCGGATCCAAAAAGGACTGGGTATGCAAACCAAGGTGAATACTATGATCTACGGGATTACCTTCGATAACTCCGCCGTAGAAAAGATATTCATAGCCGCCATGTTCTCGAATAATGAACGCGTCATACCCTATTGGTCAGACAGCCTCATCAAAGCCATCCATTACGTTGGAGCGGACAACGTCTTCGTCTCGATCCTCGAGAGTGGAAGCGGTGACCAATCACCAGCTCTTCTCCAAAAGCTCGGCGCCAAATTGACTGCCATGCAAGTACCCAATCGCATTTTGGTGCGAGACCAAGCGATCACGAAGCCAGATGATATGAATGGGAATAATCGCATTTATTTTCTTTCTGCTCTTCGGAACCGCGCCCTCGAACCCTTGCTAGAGAGTGGTGGCTACGACAAGGTCTTGTTCTCCAACGATATCTACATCGAACCGGAGACAATTGTCGAACTCCTCAAGACGGCCGACGGAGAGTACGACATGGCGTGCGGACTTGATTTCGGTCATTTCGGGTAAGTCCCAAAATAGTCTTGCTCCGCCATTCAGTTCAATGATGGATGTATCAAGGGCATACGATATGTGGGTATTGCGTGACAAATTAGGAAGACTTACTAGTGGAATGTGCGTGTTGTCGGTATGTTCCTGCTGTGTAAGGAGTGACGAGGAACGTCCCTATCAGATGGCCCTACTTTTTCGACATGGAAGATTACGAAGCAATGAAGAATGAGTCTCCGGTTCCAGTGTTCACATGTTGGAATGGCATCGTTGTCTTCAAGGCTGATCCTGTCCTTCCCATCCATCTACGATCTAACCGAACCCTCTCAAGCGACCCACTGCCATTCGAGCTCCCCGTTACTCACCCAGCTGCCCATGACCAATCGTTACGGGGTCCAAGCCCCGCGTTAACACCACCTCTTCGTTTCCGTGCGTCTGCTGACGGAGAATGCTTCTCGTCAGAATCATTCCTGTTACCATACGACTTTAGACGTCTCTTCAACCTGCAACGAATATTTGCCAACCCGCGCGTCGTCGTTGGCTATGACTGGCGGTGCGTGAGACGTTTTTTGATGATTGATACCCCACACCCTGCCTTGCTTGCATTGGTCATGAGACCGGGTTAATTTAATTCTATTTTTAAATATTTTTTTCTTCGCCACAGGTACTACACCTACTTCAAGTGGTGCATGCGACATCCCGTGCTGAAATGGTGGATAGAAATGATGTATGATGGGGCATGGATGCAAAAGGCGGTGATGGTCGTCGGTGACGCGGACCGTGTCTGGAACTGGGATGGAGGTGATTGTCATCCATGGTGGTAGTAGTCGGAAAAATGTGCATCACTAGTACTGCAGCCGGTCGTATTCTTTCTCTTAGGGGTTGTACTGCGGTATCATAGATTGTTACACATCAACAACCGGTCACCGGAGCTGTTCGTCTCGCCGTCTGAGCCTCGGGATTGGTTAGGAGCTTTAGAGACGGCAACTAAACTAGTGACATCCTTATAATAGGCGAACCAGGAGTCGATTCTCGGAATCAACTGATCATCAATCTGTCTGACGCGGAGACAACGTGCTAAGCGACGTCAACGTCTTCGTTCATTGAGCATCGAGTCGCTGGGAAGTGAACCAAACCTTTTTCTTCCCATAGTGCGGGGTTTGTTAGGTCCACAAGGACTGCCCGCACTGCACTGAACACAAGTCGTCGAGCTCACCGCCTGTCAACCGGACTCTGCCGTGCGGGCGATAATCAAAATTCCTCAAGCGTCGCAGTGCTCGTCTCTTCCTCTCTTTCTGTGTTCTCATCGCCTCGAGCGCAGCTGTTTTAGCTCCACTTTGCCTCTCCTCTTCGATTCTGGCTAACGGCTACGACCTCTGCACGATGAGCGCAGACCCCCTCCCCGAGGCCCCTCGGCCACAAACACCACCCCTACCAAGGGCGTTCGCAAGCCCACCCCTCGCAGACAACGTCGTGAGACCCTTCACATCGCAAGGGAGCACGTTCAGCAGTCCTGGCCAACCCCTCACGTATGCATACGTTCCACAGTCCAACCGGCCGTCGTCAGCGCACGGGTCGCATAGTGACCATGCGAGCGCCAAGTTTGGTGGTCCCTACATGTCTGCGAGCGCGCGCACGTCGTACACCAGGGTCGACGTGGACTCGATACCTTCGCCGGCCTACCCACCGCTCCCTCCTCTCCCCGCTGCGTTTCAGGCCGCGCTCGTCGCTGCAAGGGATGGTGCAGGCCCTGCATCTCACCCCACTGGCACTGCTCCCATCCCACCTGTAGAGGACTCCACAAGCGGGGCACAGCCTCATAGCGCGGAGGAGACGATTCCACAAACGCCCCAAGTGTCGCTAACGTTTCTACTGGTGTCGGGGCAGCGTAAAACGCAAACGTTTGAGCCGGAGACGACAGTGGGCCGAGTCAAGGAGCTGGTATGGAACGCATGGCCTGCGCGTGATGGAGGTCTGTCGTTATTTCCGCTCCGACTGCATGATGATCGGCTCTCATTCTCCTTTTCTCCCCACTCATTCATCCGGCCCGGTCCACTCATCATTCCTCAACACGCTAGACTGGCAAGATGAACGTCCCCCCGCGCCATCCTATTTCCGGATTCTCTATCTCGGAAAGATTTTGCAGGACGATGATACCCTTCTTCGTCCGTCTTTTCCTCCTTTATCTTGTCCCGCATTGATGACGTTGGGCAGGTGTCGGTTTCCAGACCTCACTCCCCTCCGCACTCAGCGCCCCAATAATCGTTCATCTCTCCATCCGTCCGTATGCACTCCCTTCGGACGACCCCTCGCTGAGCAAAAAGAAACGGCTGAGCGTTGCCATCACGAGACGATTCTCAACAGTCGGCGTCAATGTCGGTGCCAGAGTAAGGGACGCTGAACGGGATTCAGAGGACGAGGCAACGCGTGCCAGATGTTGTACGGGTTGTACGATCTGTTAACGCTCAGGACGATCTTGAGCGCGTGCGCGTGGATAGGCGACCGCCAGGGTCGCCGCCATAGGATGCGCACACATGCGTTTGGGATGGACGCATACGGATGAATGGATTAAGTCACTGCGTATTTCTCTCTCGCGTGCTTTCTATCGCTTTTCTTGTAGCATCGTGACGTTGCAATTCGCTGTCAGTAGTTCTTTATCTTCTCCCTTTGCATACTCTCTGGCATTGTACATGTTTTTCTAGGGTGTTAGTCAGTATATACGTACGTGCGATCTAATGTCCGTCGTCGTTGACGTGGTCTTCGAGCCGCCAAAGCATCAGCAAGTTGGCTAGAAACGTAATCGCGTTCATTGCTCTTTCGTGGTTGATGCATTTATGTCGGCATCCCGTGTCCTCGGTTGTGTGTATCTCCACGCAAGTTCATACCAAGAGAGGTTGATTTACACCTGCTCTGGGGCACACCGGAGGTGTCGAACAATGTCAGTACTGGTATGTGCGGCGGGGGTGGAAATCGTCGATGGAAGGAGGACGAAACACGACGCTAACGTTGATTCGTGAATATATATATAAATGCGCTGGCACTGGGCAGTAGAGTGGACGGCGAAGAAGCACATTATCCATTCCGCACACCAAGGATGTTGACAACGAGGCTGGTCTTCTGAATCTGCCAACATCCCGAGGCTATCTTGTGTCACCCCAGAAGGTCGATCAAGACGTCGAATCGGTGGTCAATGATGGATCTGTCGTGAGGTAAGAAACCGATCTGTTCGCCGGGCCAATTGTGGGGACAGCACACACAGGTGCTCTAACGATGTAAAGATTAAAGATTGGCGGGCGCTGCGGCCCCGACCTGGGAAAGACGTTCAAGTGACCACGCCACTGATGAGATTATGTGAGAATCGAGAATCGAGGTAACAGAGGATTGGCGGCCTCGAAGATTTAGGTGGCACTGGACGAATGTACACGGGATCGTAGCTGGACTCAAGGTTGGATCAGAAAACGTACAGTCACCATAGCCGCCGACTTTTTTTATTCCGGTATCCTCAGTCGACTCCCTCCTACCGTATACTCCCTCGGGATATGCCCAAAGGTATACGTTACAAGAGGTATACGCTCTCAATTATGTAATAACATTGTGGTGTGCGCTCTATGGATTTTTCTAATCCTTTGCTCCTCATCACTGTTTGGTGACCTCGTCATCAGCACTGCGGGTGAGGAAGTGCTCATCATCGACGCTGTAGGTAAGGGTGCATGTGTCGCATGTCGTCGTCATCGTCAATACAGTGTCAGGTAATTCGGCAAGAACCGGCATTCACGCTCCGCCGCTTTTGCTTCGAGATACTGGAATAGTGAGCCAAAAACATATATTAGGAAGCAGTGAGAGGCTAAGTTGCCATTTTCGAACACAACTCGGAGCAAAAAAGAAAGTGTTCTGTAGACAAATTACCTATTTTGGAGATATTTGGGTGATTAGTAAGCAAAGTATGTGTTACTGACCAGTGCAAAGTATCTGTTATGGGGTATGAGGGAGGTATCTGTTATAGGTATAAAATCCCTGCAAACCAACTCGGGATATACAGAAATGTATGCCATATGAGAGGTTATGTGTTACATGGGGTATACGATAGGAGGGAGTCGACTGTAATAGCATGATCGATTGATCCCTGATGGCAAGGAAGGATTCATCTATTTTGCCTTGCAGTATCCTGGGTAAAAATTAATATTTATCCCATATCACCTGGCTCATCCTCTCGCCGGTGGCACTCATTTTTCGAGATCCGAGGAGGCTGGGCCTCGCTTATCTCGCGCACCAACCGGCCATGGCCAAGGTCTGATGGCGAAGTTACCCATTCATGCTTCGTTCCCCGACGCCATAATGCTCTCTACAGTATCTCTAGCATGGTCAACTAGTCACAGTTGAAACCCTCAGGCACGATAGCAGAGAACTCGGATGCGGATGCGGCTCAAGGTATCTCAAGCTCCTCCGTACCCCGTACGTATTTCAATAACAATCACCGGCAACGGCCTCCAGGCTATTGGCTTGGCACCGTTCGTACTAGTAGGTGTTGCAATTATTGATTTTCTACTATCAATGGATTATTCCTCGAGTTAAATGACTTGCCTGGTTTGTTTATGGAAGAAGGCTCGGACTGAAACCTCACTAGACCTTTTAGCAACATGATGATCTTGGTTTATTATAAATATACGGACGCTCTGCATTTAATAACAGTTTCATCACGGCCAACAACGAAGTGATTTGATGAAGACCCGGAACTAAGCCGTCTGAATTTACTCCCACTGAAGCCCTAGTATGAAAGTTCCAGCTTTGGAGCCCCGAGATGTGCGTTCACCATAAGTCCGTCATTGGTCGCCTTCGGCAGAAAAAACGCAAACTAATTGCTGCGGGCTGGGACCTTGGATGGCTTGTACCGGTGGTTACTCTGTGACCCAGAAATGCCGGTGAATCAGAATCAGAGCAAATCAGATTCAAGATCGCCTCGACGGGCCCGGAAATACATGTACATATACGTCCAGCTGTTTCGTTCAGGACCCTCGGAAAGGAGAGCTTTGCAACTTGGCGAACTCCGAGTGAATTTTAGAATAGGTCAAAAGATGCAGGTACGCGGGGGCGCCAAAACTACTGTCACATCGTGTAACCAAGCCAAAACCCATAGCTGCATCACACAGGACATAACAGATGTCATTATAACATTAGTACCTATAACACGGTAACACGATCATATGGGAGGTGTTATGGTGTATGACCTCATTCACCACTCACGGAGGGCATACAAGACGTCATTGGAGCGTAAATGTAAGCACAGGAAAACGATTGATAGGTCAAACACACCCATGCATCGTCGTCCCATGGTTTAACACCGTGGCACAGGAGTTCATCCACCTCGCTGCCTGTGAAACCAAACATGCAGCCTTCTTCATCTTCTCCGTCGGAGCCATATATTCCCCATTCCGCATAGGAAGTTGACGCCGGTGATTTCTTCTTCCCTTTCACACTCATTCTCTGTACCCTCTCGAAGCGTGGAGTCGCAACTTCGGACCCAGGACGAGAATGAACTCGTTTCCGTTTACCCTCCGATTTCTTCTTTGACGCCTGCCCTGTCCTGGAGGTTTTATTGTAGTCGGTAACGGCCTTGTTGATCGAATGAATCATATTATATTGCTTTCTCTCCTTGTCGACCCCTTCCGCCGAGGACCACCAACCGTTTTGCAAAAGATATTCCTTCGAGTGCAAATAACTGCATCTCTCACCAAACTTACACACGCCGATCAGGTAGTATCGACACACATTTCGTCCCCTAATGACACATTCTATGATGACCTTATCATAAAGTTGAAAAAGAAGGTACTCACAACGCATCTCGCTCACTCTTCTCATCTGGCGCATGAGAGAACCAGCAAGCGCGCCCATTCTTGCACTTACTGCGGTTGTAGAACTTGCAGGGGACGCCATTTCCTGTATGCTCGCAGTCACTCGATTCCGATAGTGATTCTCCGACATGTGGATCATCGTCCAATGCAGGTGCTTCGTGTTCCGAATAAGTATCTATTTCCTCCTCCTCATAAAAGAATGGGTCGCGACGTTGTTCTGCTAAGTAGTCCAATTCAGCTTCGACGGCCTTATTCCCAGGATCTAGAGCAAGCAGTGTCCGGAAGTCTGGGATGTGTCATGAAAAAGGAAAAAAAGGTGTGGATACACGGAGAGTAACGTACCAATCTCTGCTGCGGTCCACATTTTCATGTGCTTTCGCGCCACTCCACGACGGTACCTTGCTTTCTCAGATTTCGGGTCTGCTACCAGGGCTCTGTCGGCTGCATCGTGTGCCTCCGCGTACCTGGACATTTAAAATGTCAGTATGAGTGGAAAAATTGTACCGAAGATGCTGGACGGACATGCCCAACTTGAGATAGGCAGCAGCTAAATTGGTTAATAGAGGGGGATGTGCAGATGGCCCGTGCACGGCAACTGCCTCCTGGTAGCAGCTGAGAGCATCCAGAAAGTCACCATTGCGAAACAAGGTGTTTCCCTATATCAAGCAGAGTCATTGATGAAGCCCAAAACTCGCTCGAAGACAGGATCCGACAGACCTCTTCCTTCAACGCGTCAGATTTTTTAAGTCGTTCTGCTGCCTTAGCTGCACGTTCAGCTTGTCGCGCAGACAACCTTTCCTGTATGAGCGTTTGATGTGCATTGCGAGCCACTGGAGAAATTTGAGACGGGTTACCATCCTGACCTTGACTCATTGGTTCGAACGACGTGAACGGTGACGTCACGCTCACAACAAAGTACGGTTCTTGAAAAGGTAATTTCGGTGTTATTTTGATAGCTTATTTCGTTGTCGCCCATGGCTCTAGCTTATTCCCTAGTACCTTGTGGACAGTACAAATCAATCAGCCCAGCATGATCAGTAGGAAGGGATTGATCATGATGTCGAAGCGCTACCACAGGAACTCCCAGTTCATGGGACCAAGCTTTGTCTGTCCTTTAAGATGCCACTCCTTATTCTGCAGTAAGTGATATCTGTAATGCGCAGGTACCGAGGTTGATTTATTGATTTCTTACATAAACTTGGTCCATTTAGTACTACTTGACGGTGAGCACTTAGAAATGTCACTTGTTTCGAAACTAACAGAATACCCGCTTTTTCTAGTGGAATTTATGACAGTCTGTGCCTGTACGTGATTGTAAATCGTTCAGTCGGATTATCCAAACGGCACGGAAATATCCAACTTGGAACTTAGTCGAAATATGAAATGTCGAACCCGATCTCTCCCCTCTGTCCCCCTAACATGAACCCGCGTGTCTACTCTTTATAATAATTTGTTATCCCATTAACGGGCGATGATAAGGGCCATAGATCGGTGGGCCTGGGCCTGAAATAAAACTCCTAGCCGCCAATTGTACCTGGCCTAGATGGTAGCAGAATGCAGGACCTCGGAGATGTGAAGACGGGAAATATGACATTGAGAACCTATGACCGACTCTGAGTCGCACTGACAGTCAGACATGACACAGAAACTGCAAATCCGTGAACATAGTCTTGTTGCGCCGGTGACGGTCCGCTCTGACCAGCAAACACAAATAAGAATACGTATGTATCTTCCTTAGATTAACTCTAAGACGGTACCTTGCGATAAGCTATTCGCGGCGATACGTTACCGGGTGAGTTCCTTATCTTATCCTACGGCACTGGCCTGGCAAATTTATGCACTGCCAGCCGCTCCGCATTACGATATTGCCAGTCAGCCGTATGTCTTAACATATAAGAATCTACTTTCAACGCCTGGACCGTCCTAGTTGGTTACGTATTCCGCAGCATCGTACCGGCGTATCATCTGGGTCTCTACGCCCCATCAGAAAAACGGACACCGCTCTGAGCTTCTGTGATTGGGAACTGAGTCAGCCAAAAGAAGTTTCTCATACACGATGCTCGGTTCTCCTATTCTTCCGTCGATTCACAACAGGAGGTAGCGCGTCAGCCCGGCGCCACCGACATGCCAGGTACCTTGCTGTAGCCAGCAATTTTGCCTGCTTGTCAATATCAATACATATCGACCCGCGCAGGTTCGCGTGCTGGGACGGTGATTTAGAAAGAGTCGTGGAATCGCACGGTAGAGGAGCCGTGTAATGTGCCTCGCAGCCGAGCAAGTAGTATCTGACGCATCCGGCCAAGGCGTGGCACAGTGGACGATTAGTAGCCCTGGGTGACTCTTCATATGTTTCAAAATCCCATCATCGATTTGGCACCGACTGATGCCATGAGCTCGTTTGGGGATGATTTGACCCTGGTTGCACCTGAATCGCTTGGAACATGTTTCCAGCGTGTCCCTACCGCCCTCGCGATTCTTGGGATTGAGATGTGATCAAATTTAGTAGCTTTGCGGCCACGATGGCACTGCTAGGGTGAGATCTCATCCGCTTATGTACCCGCATCGATAGTGTAGTATGAAACTTCGTTCCTAACTGGACGGAGAAAACCCACACGTATCAGCAATTGCGTATATGAAGAGAAACAAGCACTGAGTCGTGTCACGATTCCAATAACGCTCCTCCTCTGTCCCCCTTTCTGTCTTCCGCACTTGCTTTACCTCTGCCAGTTCTAGCTGATGCTCAGTTGGATCAGTATGAGGTGGAGGCCTTCAAGCAGATCGCTCGTCGCAGTTCTGCTGGTTTTTTCCATCGCTTTCTCCTTCACCTACTTCCACCCGTATGATTTCCGCCTCCAGCCTTCGCAGATCTTGCTCCTGCCAGATCCAATATTTGAGGTCGATTTCGACTTGACGCCGATGGCCGAATCAGCACAAGGGAGAGTACCAGAGCGCACAGAATTCCCTCATCGGCCCCTACTAGGAGAACACGAACTTACCGCCGACGGGCTGCTCATTGTCAATCCAGACGGTC